>PITA01017729.1:0-42471 GCA_004023965.1 Spilogale gracilis | reverse complement strand
CGTTTTGAAGAATGTTGGTGGAATTTTGATCAGAATGGCATTGAAAGTGTAGATTGTTCTGGGCAGTATAGACATTTTGACAATGTTTATTCTTCCGATCCATGAGCATGGAATGCTCTTCCATCTTTTTGTGTCTTCTTCAATTTCTTTCATGAGTGTTCTGTAGTTCCTCGAGTACAGATCCTTGACTTCTTTGGTTAGGTTTATTCCTAAGTATCTTATAGTTTTTGATGCTATAGTAAATGGAATCGATTCTCTGATTTCCCTTTCTATTTTTTGTTGTTAGTGTATAAGAATGCAACTGATTTCTGCGCATTGATTTTGTATCCTGCCACGTTACCAAATTGTTGTATGAGATCTAGTAGTTTGGGGGTAGAGTCTTGGGTTTTCCACATATAGTATCATGTCATCTGCAAAGAGAGAGAGTTTGACTTCCTCTTTGCCAAGCTGGATACCTTTTATTATTCATATATTTTCTTCCAGGTTTTTGTTTGTATGTTATGTATGTACATATGTGACTTTCAAAATTGAGATCATACTGTATGGATAATTTTGCATCTGTTTAAATGTAACATCATATCTTTTCCCCAAGTAATTAATATTTTTTGAAAACTTTAAATATCTGCATCTTATATGCATTTCAGTTCACTGTAAACTTAGGTTGTTTCTATTTTTTCCTAATTAAAAGTGTGTTTCAATAAACATTCTAATACGTAGTTGTTTGGATAACTTCTGATGATTTACTTAAAAGTTTTTTTAGATGTGTAATTATTGAGTTACAGAATATGAACTTCTTCTAATCGTTTGATAACTGATAACTTTAGTTATAAATTACAACTTTAGTTATATTCAAGTATTTTTACTTTAGTTAACATCAAACTTTGTGCATGCATATGTATATGTATTAACTTATGTATATTTGTATATTTGGGAGTTTATTGTATTCTTTTTCTATTATGTTCAGTTAGCCAACATATAGTACATCATTAATTTCTGATGTGGTGTTCAATGATTCATTAGTAATTAGATGTATTTTTTAGTAAACCAGATTTTTTTTTTTTTACAGAGTAGAAAGCCTACACAGTAGTCCCCCCTTTATCCATGGGGGATATATTCCAAGACTACCAGTGGATGCCTGAAGCGATGGCTAGTACCAAACCCTATATTATGTTTTTTTCCTTACCCAGACATAACTATGATAGAATTTAATTTGTAAATTAGGCAAAATAAGAGATTAACAATAATAACTAATAATAAAATAGAACAATTTTAACTATATGCTAAAATAGAAGTTATAGGAATGTGGTCTCTCTCTCTCTCAAAATCTTGTACTGTATTCACCCTTATTTTTTTGATCATGTAGGATTATAAAATGCTTATATGATGATATGAAGTGGGGTGCATGCTGTAGGCAGTCTACTCAGGTGACATCAGAAGGAGGATCATGGGTGTCAGGACAGTGGTTGACTGGAAGTCACTGGAATTGCAGAAAGCAACACAGCACATAATGGGAGGACTGTACACAGAACAGATGATTTGCCCCAAATTATGCAAAGCATGTTTTGTGCTTTGCCTGGATTGAGTCATGCTTTGTTTTTCTCCTTCATTGTGCATGTGCAGACACTCCAGTAGCATTTTAAAAATTGTTTTCTTTTTGCATGGAAATCATCAGATGGCTTGATGATTTGTTCTGGCATTAACTTATTATTATTATCTTGTCTTCTATTTTATTTCTTTTAATTTTATTAACATATAATGTATTATTTGCTTCAGGGGTACAGGTCTGTGAATCATCAGTCTTACATAATTCAAGCACTCACCATAGTACATATCCTCCCCAATGTCCATCACCCAGCCACCACAACCCACCCCTATCTTCTCCAGCAACCCTTAGTTTGTTTCCTGAGATTAAGAGTCTTATGGTTTTTCTCCCTCCCTAGTCCCATCTTGTTTAAGTTTTTCCCTCCCTTGGCCCCATGACTGCCTACTCTGCCTCTCAAATTCTCCTATCAGAGAGATCATATGATAATCGTCTTTCTCTGATTGACTTATTTTGCTTAGCATTATACCCTGTAGTTGCATCCACCATGTTACAAATGGCAAGATTTGGGGTTTTATGATGGCTGCATAATATTCCATTATATATATATCTCACATCTTCTTATCCATTCATCTGTGATGGACATCTAGGTTCTTTCCGTAGTTTAGCTATTGTGTATAAACATTTGGGTGCATGTGCTCCTTCAGATCACATTTGTATCTTTAGGGTCAGTACCCAGTAGTGTGATTGCTGGGTTGTAGGGTGGCTCTATTTTCATCTTTTCAGGAACCTCCACACTGTTTTCCAGAGTGGCTGCACCCCTTGCATTCCCACCAACACTGTAGGAGGGTTCCCTTTCTTCTCATCCTTGCCAACACCAGTCCTTTCCTGACTGGTTAATTTTAGCCATTCTGACTGGTGTGAAGTGGTATCTCACTGTGGTTTTGATTTGTATTTCCCTGATTCCAAGTGAAGTTGATCACTTTCTCATGTGTCTGTTGGCCATTTGGATGTCTTCTTTGCAAAAATGTCTGTTCAAATCTTCTGCCCATTTCTTGACTGGATTTTTTGTCCTTTGGCTGTTGAGTTTGATAAATTCTTTATAGATTTTAGATAGGAGCCCTTTATCTGATATGTCATTTGCAAATATCTTCTCCCATTCTGTTGGTTATCTTTTGGTTTTGTTGACTGTTTCTTTTGCTGCGCAAAAGCTTTTGATCTAAAAGTTCCTTTTTGCCCTTGCTTTGCTTGCCTTTAGGGATGTTTCTAGGAAGATGTTGCTGTGGCTGAAGTTAAAGAGTTGCTGCCTGTGTTTTCCTCAAGGATTTTGATGTATTACTGTCTCACATTGAGGTATTTCATCCATTTGGAGTCTATTTTTGTGTGTGGTACAAGGAAATGGCCCATTCTTCTGCATGTGGTGGCTGTCCAACTTTCCCAACACCATTTGTTGAAGAGGCTGTCTTTTTTTCATTGTACATTCTTTCCTGCTTTGTCAAACATTAGGTGACCACAGAGTTGGGGGCCTTATTTCTGGGCTCACTATTGTGTTCTGTTGATCTATGCATCTGTTTTTGTGTCAGTACCCTACTGTCTTGATGGCTACAGCTTTGTAATAGAGCTTTAAGTCTGGAATTGTGATGCTGCCAACTTTGGTTTTCTTTTTCAACATTCTTCTGGTTATTCCTGGGGTTTTCTCGTTCCATATAAAGTTTAGGATTATTTGTTCCATTTCTTTGAAAAAGATTGATGGGTGGGGGGCGCCTGGGTGACTGAGTTGTTCAGCATCTGCTTTTGGTTCTGGTCATGATCCTAGAGTCCCAGGATTGAATCCTGCATTGGGCTCTCTGCTCGATGGAAAGCCTGCTTCTCTCTCGCTCCCCCTGCTTGTGTTCCCTCTTTAGCTGTGTTTCTCTCTGTAAAATAAATAAATAAAATCTTTAAAAAAAGAAAAAATTGATGGCATTTTGATAGGGATTGTATTAAATGTGTAGATTGCTCTAGGAAGCATAGACATTTTCATAGTATTTGTTCTTCCAGTCCATGAGCATGGAACACTTTTCCATTTCTTTGTGTCTTCCTTAATTTTTTTCTTGTGTACTCTATAGTTTTCTGAGTACAGATTCTTTGCCTCTTTGGTTAGGTTTATTCCTAGGTATCTTATGATTTTGGGTACAATTGTAGATGGAATTGACTCCTTAATTTCTCTTTCTTATTTCTTGCTGTTGATGTATAGAAATGCAACTGATTTCTGTGCATTGATTTTATATCCTTACACTTTACTGTATTCCAGTATGAGTTCTAGCAGTTTTGAAGTGGAATCTTTTGGATTTTCCACATAAAGTATCATATCATCTGCAAAGAGTGAGAGTTTGACTTCTTCTTTGCAAGTTCAGATACCTTTTACTTCTTTTTGTTGTCTGATTCCTGAGGCTAGGACTTCCAGTACTATCGAATAGCAGTGGTGATAGAGGACAGCCCTGCTGTGTCCCTGACCTTAGGGAAAAGCTCTCTGTTTTTCCCCATTGAGAATGATATTCACTGTGGTTTTTTCATAGATGGCTTTGATGATATTGAGGTTTGCAGCTTCTATCCCTACACTGTGAAGAGTTTTGGTGAAGAAAGGATGCTGTACTCTGTCAAATGCTTTTTCAGCATAAATTGAAAGTATCATATGGTTCTTGTTCTTTCTTTTATTAATGTTTTGCATCACATCAGTTGATTTGCAGATGTTGAACCAGACTTGTAGCCCAGAAATAAATCTACTTGATCATGATGTATAAGCCTTTTAATGTACTGTTGGATCCTATTGGCTAGTGTTTTGGTGAGAATTTTTGCATCTGTGTTCATCAAGGATATTGGTCTGTAATTCTTTTTGATGGGGGTCTTTGGTTTTGAGATCAAGGTAATGCTGGCTTCATAAAATGAGTGTGGAAGTTTTCCTTCCATTTCTATTTTTTGGAAGAGTTTCAGGAGAATAGGTATTAATTCTTTAAATGTTTGGTAGAATTCCCCTGGGAAGAGATATGGCCCTGGGATCTTGTTTATTGGGAGATTTTTGATGACTGCTTCAATCTCTTTACTGGTTATGGGTCTGTTTAGGTTTTGTATTTCTTCCTGGTTCAGTTTTGGTAGCTTATATGTCTCTAGGAATGCATCCATTTCTTCCAGATTGTCACATTTGCTGGTGTATACTTGCTCATAAATGTTCTTATAATTGTTTGTATTTCTTTGGTGGTGTTGCTTGTGATCTGTCCTCTTTCATTCATGGTTTTATTAATTTGGGTCCTTTCTCTTTTCTTTTTGATAAGTCTGGCCAGGGGTTTGTCAATCTTATTAATTCTTTCTAAAGAATCTGTTCCTAGTTTTGTTTTGTCCTACTATTCTTTTGGTTTCTATTTCATTGATTTCTGCTCTGATCTTTATTATTTTTCTTCTCCTGCTTGGTTTAGGCTTCATTTGCTGTTTTTTCTCCAGCTCCTTTAGGTGTAGAGTTACGTTGTATATTTGAGACCTTTCTTGTTTCTTGAGAAATGCTTGTAGTGCTATATACTTTCCTCTTAGGACCACCTTTGCTGTGTCCCAAAGATTTTGAATAGTTGTATTTTCATTTTCATTTGTTTCCATGAATTTTTAAAATTCTTTAATGTAATTTCCCGGGTGACTCATTCATTCTTTAGTAGGATGCTCTTTAACCTCCATGTATTTGAGTTTTTTGCAACTTTCCTGTTGTGGTTGTGTTCTACTTTCAAAGCACTGTGGTCTGAATATGTGCAGGGAATGATCCCAATCTTTTGTTACTAATTGATACCTGATTTGTGACCCAGGATGTGATCTATTCTGGAGAATGTTCCATGTACACTAGAGAATGTATATCCTGTTGCTTTGGGATGGAATGTTCTGAAAATACCTCTGATGTCCATCTGGTCCAGTGTGTATTTTAAAGCCTTTATACTATTTTGTCTTCTAATTGGTAAAGCTATAGATGAATTATAAAGTCCCCCTTAGGGGTGTGGAATTGACAATGGAGATAGGAGTTTATCTGCATGATACATTTTCAAGGTGATCTAACAACAAAAGGACAACAGTCTCTCCCAAGATTGTCCTGAAAGGATCCTAGCACATTTCAGGCACACTTGTGGAGTGGCAGTGATGCTGGAAGCTACATTTGGCAAGTCCAAGTGGTGATACTCTGTACAAAGAGCCATGATGAAATAAGACAGATGAATGGTTCATCTAAATACACATTTCCTTTCAAACATTGCATGATCACAGCAAATTCCCCTGCACTAACATATCTCATAGATAAAATACAAATTTTATTTCAGTTTTGACTTGAAGGCACACATTGAAAGAAATATTTAGTCCTTGGACATAATCAAAACTTAAGAACAAGGAATGCCCTAAAGTCTGCTTATAATGCTTTCCTTTGTTCTTCCCAGGAGGCTTTCCTTCTGGTTCTCCAGGACCTGGACATGCTATACCTAAGAGTTCTGCTCAAGAGTCAAGTGAGGTAAATAACACAGTTCACTTTTCTGCTGTTGATCATGAAAGACTTTAGAAGTGGGAATATTAAGTGTTTTTTTTTGGAAAACATGGCTGTGGATGAGGACTCAGACCTTATATGTAAAAATGTGATTCAAAGGAGTCTTGATCTAGAAATTTATCATTTTGAAATGAAACATATTGCCATCCATAGAATTTGGAGTATTATCGCTTTCAGTTTGAGAAGTACAGTTTTTCTTTTAGTCTTCTATGCATATTTATTCCAATCAGACAAGGGGGAGGGTCTGTTATCTGTGCAAATGTCATTGTAACAATACATTTGCAATAGTTTATTAACACTTCCTAAAACTATCAGCATATGAGGAAAAAAGTATCCATCTGGAATATCTCTTTGATCATGTATAAATGATATTAAAATAAAGTATTTCTCCAAGTGCAAACTTACTGGACAGCTTCCCAAAGGGAATTTACAGGCCAGTGATTTCAATGCATGAATTCATTAGAGCATGGCTCATTACCTATTGCGCAGTGGAAAAGCCACCTAAAGACATCCCTGTCCTGAGTCAATTACAAGCAGAGTTTTGGTCTGAATTGTCCTTACAGCAAAGGCTATTAGTGAACCTGGTGATCCCAACTTAATGAACTGCTAGTCTGTTCCTGTCTCTTCAGGGAGCTGTGTATTAGCATTATGTGAAGCCCACCTGTTCATGCTTCAGGTCTGCTTGGCAATTAATACCAATACATATGAGTTGATGTTTTACTTAATTCTTAAGAAGTATGCTTTGTCCTCTCTCAGTGAGTTCCACTTTCTCCAGTAAAGCCTGGGATTTCATATCTGGGCAAATATACACATATATTTTAGTTTTGGGGGGGATATACCTTGATCCTTTCTTGTGGGAGTCAAGCCACTCTTTTATTTGCAAGAAGAAGCTTTTGTTTAAGAAAACAAAGCATCTGTTTCAAAGAGGCATATACAAAATCTTGTTTTAAATAATTTAGAGTATTTTAATGTCATTTTCTACTTTTTTGCTTTGGTGCATTCTTATTATTTTGCATTTATTGCTCTTGTCAAAAATCACAACAAATTAACATAAATTTTCTAAGCATGTATAACCTATTCTGAATTTGCTGGGCTTTGGAAAGCAGGTTACTTCCTTTAGAGAGCTGGTGATTTAGTTAATGGGTATAGAAAAAGAATAACGTATGCATATCCATAGTACCAACTAGAAACACATCTATAATAAAATACTGAATTGTGTATACACTTTAAGTATTGTAAGTATTTAGAGATTGTTAGTGGATGGAGCATACTGGAAAGAACACAGTGTGTCGGGTAAAGAGACCAGTTGATCAGATTGGGAGAAGTGGTAAGGGTGCACATTCGGTGGGAAATACATGTAGAGTTGGTAAGGCCTTCAGTATCTTGGTGTTTATTTAAAATAGTAGGGATACATTATAGTTTCCTAATTAGGGAGATGAAATTAAGGTTTTAGAAAGATATATATGCCATCATTTTGTAGATGTAATATATGGAGGGAAAATGTAAAGGCAGAGTGAAATTAAAAAATCATTATTCATCTATCTAGTGGTCTTTCTAAGGTGTCCTAATTTGCCATTTGGTTTACTGTAGAATCAGTTTTATTTAGGGTGGAGATATTAATTAAACTTGAATATTTCAGAGTCTGATGACTGGACTTATTACTTCGATTATTGCTTGTGTCTGTAATAATTGCCAATAATTGTGGCAATTTAGAGATCTATGATAGATCTCTATGTATAGATCTATAATACTCTACACTTATGAGCTTAACATCATATTTATGATTTTACTAGTATTTAGTATTTTAAAGAATCTTAGATGACTTACACTTGCTTTATGAGAACTCTTAAGAAACTGTGTAAGTCAGAATAGGCTAAGTTTGCTGAAGTAACAACTGCCAAATCTCAGTGGCTCAACACCACAAAAGTGTATTTCTGGTAAATGTTTGCTTATGCTAAATGTCTGTTGTGAGTCATTGCAGTGACTGCAGTCACTTGGAGCCCTTATCTCAATATGTTCTCCCATACTTGCCAAGGCAGGAAAAAAAGGAACTTGGCAAATGATGGCACTGTTTCTTAAGGCTAGAAGGACACATGCAATTTTTGGTCACATTTGTTGGCCAAAGTAAATGACCTGGCCATGCCTAACTTCAAAGTAGTGGGGGAGGGCTATGCTATCATATGCTCAAAACAGGGGAGAAAAGAGTGTGTGTGAACATCTCTAATGACCACCACAGGGATATAGCTCCTTTTCAAAGCACTTGTGAGCATAGGTCTAGAAAGAATAATATCTTTCAAATGAAATTATTCTACTGAGAATTATTTCATCCACTGCTTAGGTCTATAGGCTCACAGGCCCAGAGCAAATTAGAATTTTAATATAAATGGACAAGGTGACCCACAACATGACTGGAATATGATTCCCTATTATGAATTGGTAAGTGTGAGGAGAGATTGTAAAAACTTCCTGTTATGAAGTTCAGTATTAGATTCATACTTGTGTTCTGTACATTTTTAATGTGAATGGTGAAACAATTTGTGTAATGTATAAATAATAATAAATATTTATTACATAAATACATGCTATTTATGCCTATATACATAGACTCCTATATTAGCTACCAGCTGAAGGATGAGTGATCAACATTGGTGGCTCATGATGACTATGGATCTCTATACGGTTAGCACATACCCTGGATAACATCTAAGAGCACAGCATGTAGCTTTTTAAAGTTTTAAATTAGGGGGCACTGGGGTGGCTCAGTTTATCAAGCATCTGCCTTCAGCTGGGATCATGATTCCAGGGTTCTGGGATCAAGCCCCACATTGGGCTCCCCACTGAGTGGAGAGCCAGCTTCTTCTCCTCCCTGGTCTTGTTCTCTGTTACTATCTCTCTCTCAAATAAATAAATAAAATATTTTTTAAAAAGTAAAGTTTTAAGTTAGAGTATTAGAGTACTAGAATACAAACCACATTTAAATTTATGTGCAAAATGTGATTTACCACACTTATATAACATTTAAATTTTACCCGCTGTATCTTGAAATTTCAAATTTCATGAAAAAGAATTTTATTTGATAACAGTGTGATCCATAAGGGCTGGCTCAGAAAACAATCCCAGTGGTGGACTATAGGCTCTACATAGTTAGCCACATCTCTCTTTGGTAATATCAGTCCCTGGATCTCTAGTCAGTGTTGTGTGCTTCAGCTCTTTGCATAGGAGTAGCTCCTTCCCAGGAAGCTCCTTGAAACCTTCTGGTAACACATGGAGTGCATGAGATCGAGCTTCTGCTAATGGGTACGCAGAAGTATAAACTTGTGATTTTAAAAATTATTTGCATATGCCAAGATATCATACAACAGGACTTATTTCTTTGATATGATTTGGGTAACCTTAAGATGTGTACTTATATTTAGATTTCAGGAGTTGAAGTTAAAGTTGCTAGGAACTATTGCTGGGACTGGAAGGGATGGCCCTTCAAGATGGTGCATAGAAGTAGCAATTGTGTTGTTATTGTACTAATGTCACAATGTTGATATTAATAATACTGATCTCAGTATGAGTCATTCTATTTTGTTAACAATAATTATGTGGGTGATGTTTATAATTATGAGTTAATAGATGGCAGTTGCATTGTCTGTTACATAATAATAATAAATATTAAAAGATAATTTTATGTCAAGTTTCAGAAGGAAGCTGAAATAGAAAATTTGAGTTAAGAGTTATTAGGGATATAAAATAAAGGGTGTTTGAGTGGGTAATAGATCTGATTTCAGCTTTCCTATTTAACCTAAGAATAATTTTCAGATACTGAATAATCAGTGGGAATGAAAATATCCTAGAGCTCTTAAAAGTTGCAAAACATCAATGGTACCAGAAAAGTATTATGTTATTGGTAACTTCAATGTTGTATTTGGGCTGATGAGCTCAGATGTCAGACATTGAAGTATGCCTCTGTTACCTAGACTTTTCAGATTCTTCATAAAGGACACAGGAAATTGATATTTTTCAGAATTGTTTAACTAACTTGAAGTCAGGTATGTTCTGTACACATTTACAAGAACTATTAGGAATGACCATCAAATAATATGTATTTCTGTATGTGTCTGTGTTCATAAGGATGAAATGTTTTTAATCAATTTATGTTAAAATCAAAATTGGTTTTCTCCATGATATTTTATACAGCAAAATATATTAGTTTGCTTTGATAGCTTTCAGTTAGCCTTCACAGTATGGTCTTTTACCAAACCTTATTTGTTTGTTTATTTATTTTTCTAAGTTAGCATCATGGGGACTCATCTCAAGAGGTTTCCTACTGATGATCTCAGCTCTTGCATCCACTTACTCCCTTTTCTAGATTTCTTTCATCCTCTTATGATACAAGGTTTTTCTGGTCAGTTGCTTTATTTTCATTCTCTCTCTAGTCACTGATGTTACTTAGAAGAAGGCAATTCAATGTGTGTTGATGAGGGAGTGGGTGGGGCACAGAAGCCTACACATGTCCTGCAGTAGGGTTGCTGTACTATCCCTTGTCATATTACGTACACAAAAAAATGGAATAGGTATGGAAGAGAGGTGTTAAAATAATTATATTAGGCCCAAGACAAAGTTGCTCATATGAAATCCTATGTCAATAACCCAAAACATTTTGCTTGGGTCTTCTGGAAAAGGAAGGCCTAGGACGACTGGTCAGCACTTGCCTGTTCAACACGAGTTACCTGACCTGACTCCAAAACTTTCCTTTGCTCTGTATAAAGAAAGTTCCCCTGATTTAACCAATCAGCCCATGCCAAATGTAACTTCCTTATACCTGCTCACTTTGATCTGTAAAGATCTCTCACCCTGTACAGTGCTGAAATGCTTCTTTCTGTCTGCTAGACTTGGTGTTGCCTGATTCATGAAGCGCTGACTAAAAGCCTATAAAACCCAATAAATTGTGGAGGAACTTTCTTTTAATGGAAGCAAGGCCTTGGGAGCATTGTAGGTCAAGTGGGGGTAACTAAGGACATGGAAGTGAAATCAAGATGGTCCAGGATGAGGGTAGACTAGGTCACACCTCTTTTCTGTATATTGCCAGTTAAGGACACACATCATCTTAGTCTATCACATATTAAGGCTGAGTCTACTTGCATTCAAGCAAATATTGAGGCACTTATGAAGATAATTTAAACCAAAAAGAAAAAATTCTCCCCATTTACATGAATGTTCTAGATAGTACAGGCAAACATGTATCTGGGATCATGAACTATGCAGAAAATCTCTTCAATTCAGCATTATATATTTTTTCCCTGAGCTTTTCACAAATACAACTTTGAGTGAAATAGAAAAGGAACAGAAATGTGTGTCAGAGATTTAGATTTCTTTTTGATTTATGACTTGTTATTTGAGCTCCTCCCTAATTTCCTCTGAGATATCATGGTTCTGTATATTTCCTGCATATATCGCCATTTGTTTATGTTCTTTGGCATGGTGTCTGATATTCATTGTACACTTTGGGAAATTCATATTTAAGAAGATCACTGGTCAATTTAAAAAGAGATGGTATTTTTAATCTTCAATATTTTTTGTCTAAACTCTAAGTTTTTTTTTTTTATAGTAGTATCCCCTAGTGATTGAGGTACAATGTCAGAAAGACCTAGACCAATCTTTATTAGATATGGAAATTAAGAGAAAGGATATTGTGTGTAATATAAAGGAACCATGCCTCATTGAATCTGCATTTTGTGCTTTTGTGTTATTAACTATTTGGAGGTATATGATGTTCCTAATAATTAAAAAAAATCACATTATGGAAACTCAGAAGAACATAGGAATTTGTCTCATTTCCCAATTCCTCCCTTTGACTCTGTAACTCTTCCTCCAGCACATAGAAAACATTGGATTTATTCTTCTTAAGCCAAGCATTACTTTTGCCTTGAATTCATTGATTGGGAAGGAGGAGATGGGAGCTCACATTTTGATTTTTCAAGGTTTTTCTTGGTGATTGGATCTGGATATGCAAAGAGAAGGCGGATTTCTCTGTTTACCCTTCCAGTTCCAAATAAGCTGTACACATCCAGCACATTGAAACAAAAAGCCAGGGAGTACTTCCCTGTAAGCTACAGTCTCCACTGGGAGAACATTGAGATTTAAGCTAGTGAAGATCAAATGAGTCCCACTGAAGACTTTCAAAAAGAACTCAGGCAAGAGGTCTGGTGAACTCAGCACACTACTTTTTAATTTTTTTTAAACTAACAATTCTTTATCATGTGCTTTGTTAAAGATTCAGATGTCTCCTGATACTTAGTACCCCTTTTTCTGGTTCCTACTTGTTGAGACAAATAAGCTGGGGAAAGAGGGTACCAGGGCAAGACCTCATCAGAGTATTTACTTAGAAGTAAGTAGAGATAATATCACTGCAAATAACACCAGGTCCTCTGGAAGAAGTCAAGGTCACAAACAAGGACAGAATTTGAATCAGGGCCGAGTTAACACAAATAAGTTTTAGGCTGGGACCTATCAGTGCTCCTGATTACCTATGAATCACGTAAAATAATAACTCTTAAAATGTCCTCCTTGATTTGGTTTCCTACATCTCCATCTTTTGTCTCTCTGGTTCCTTATTTCAACTCTCCTGCAAGCCAGTGAATTTTCTCCGATTTCCTCAGAGAGGCTTGCCCTCTCAGTGCTAAGCCTTCATCCACATGCTCTGTCTGGCTAACTGCTCTAGTGCAGAGGAGAAGCACTTTGTTTACAGAAAGAGTCAAATGCCAAGGAGAAATGTGAAAGAGGCTTTAGCACCTTTTCTAGTTTGATATCACTAGGAACACTGAAAGGATGTAGAGACTACTCTTAGTTGACCACATAGTCAGTCTGCAGTTAAGATTCCTGACAGAAGTGTTAACCTTGAGTTCCCTACTACTCAGGGCTTTCCTCACTTAGAGGAATAATATTCATGGTGGGATAACAATCTATTATTTTTCTAGATAAATATCACCCTGGACCAAGTCATATCATCAGAAAGCAGTAAAGCGTTTTAAGTGAACTATACTTTGATGTTCTGCTCTTTAGGTACTATGGAAATTTTACCCTTTACGAAGCACTTGTATGTAAGTGGCCATATTTATGAAGGAGATATTGTTAGATAAGAGCCACACTTGATGACTCAGCAATTTCACTCTTAGATGAAAGTCCTATAGATTTTCAACAGGAGACCTGAACACAGTACTCACAGCACCACTGTTCACAATAGCAAAAACTACAAAATAACTCAAACACGTACCAATGAGAGAATAAATGAACAAATTGTGTTATGGTCCCACACAATGGAGGCTATAAAAATAAATGAATTATACAATATACAATAATATGGATAATTTTTTTTTGGTTTGCTTAAAAATTTTTAAAGTCTTACTTTTTTAGAATAGTTTGATCCACAACAGAATTGAGAGGAAGGAACTGAGATTTCCAATATACCCTCACACATACATAGTCTTTGTCATCATCAGCTTCACTCACCAGAATGGTGCATTTGTTACCAAGGATGAACCTACATAACATATTATGATTACCCAAAAGTCCGTAGTTTACCTTAGGGTTCACTCCAGGTGTTATACATGTATTGGGTTTGGATAAATGTATAATGACATACATCCATCATTACATTATCATGCAAAGTATTTTCATTGCCCTAAAAATTATCTGTGCTCTGCCTATTCATCTAGCCCCTCCACAGCTCCTGGCAATCACTGATCTTATTGATATCTGTGTCTTCATAGTTTTGTCTTAATACAGATGAATCTTAGGAACATAATATTAATTGAGAAAATAAATCCTAAAAATTATATATAAAACGATCATTTTAATGAAGTTGGAAACAAAATAAGAAAAAGAGAATTTGGGGAGTACATATAAATACAATATCTTTATATAAAAAGGAATCTAGGGAGTGAGGAATATGTGATTCAGGATGATTGTTACTTTTGGTAGGAATCTGGTGATTGGGCTATGTTGAAACCATAGAGTTAGTGTAGGTTAATATCAAGGTCGTAGCTTTGGTTATGGGTGGCAGATTCATAGATACTGCATTATCAAAACTAATGATTAACTAACTAGAAGTGGGGAGAAAAAACATCGAGAATAACTCACAGAATTTTCTTAATGAGGATCTGTGAGAAGATTTCTCTCCCCAGATTGTGAAATCTGAGTTTCTCCTAAAAAAATAGCTGTCTTTTGTTTTTTAAATCATATTCTTCTAAGAATTTTCTAACTGATTGCATGTTCTTCTTTGCTTTGGTTGCTAGAAAGTTCAGAGTTAAAATTACAGGATGCCTTTAGTAATTGTACAGGAACTTATGGTATACATTTTGGTATTTAACTTGAATCCTGATTCAATCTTATTATTCTACCTATTTCCTCTTAGTTTTAATTTTTTAAATTTAATTTAAAATTAAAATTTATAATTATATAATAAATAGATAACAAATATATAATATAAATTAAATTTTAAAATTAAAATTGCAATTTAAAAATACCATATTTTTGCTATGTTTTTATATGAGCTGCCATAAATTAGATAGAGGCTATAAATAAACAAAAGTAGATTTGCCTGTTATTTTGGACAGTATCCAGCATTTATTTATTGCTTAAGAAGGGGGATGATATCTGGCAATGAGTTGGTACATTGTTCCGAAGTATTAGTATTGTGTGTTACGATTTGTAGAAAAGGAATGGGCATATTTGTTAGGACCAGTCTGGGGAATTCTATTTAAATACATATTTTATAATAATTTTAAGTAGTTCTCTGGAGTATCTATTATTCTATGAAAGTCATATCTTGGTTGTACCTAGTTATATAGGTTTTGAGTTAAGCAGAGCAAATTAAACCCTAACTTCAGAAAATGGTGTGAGATACTTAAGACTTGAGAATTGGAATTATCTCTTTCCAGGGAAGGCATATGGTTATGGACAAAGCCAAGATCTAAGTTATAGGAATAATGTTTCCTCAAGTCTGAATTGCTGGTCCATTGAGAATAGAGTTGATTATGGATAAGAGAACATTTTCCAAATAAGGGTCACAATCTCATGAAAAAACTGTTTTGTCTTGAATTCCTTTTTTTCATGGTCCAAAAGGTATTTAACTATTTGTACTCAGAGCCAGTTTGTACAAAATTAAGAAAACCAACACCTCCCATTATACTATTTTTTTAAAAGTATTTTAGATCAAAGATGTTAATAAGCAATATTGTATTTACAATCTTTGAGAAATTTATAAGCTTTGAGAAAAATATTTGTAAAAATTTGCTAATGATCAGTTAAACTCTATCCACTGAATATGGCATCTCCAAAACCATCAGCAAACAAAATTTCTCTTCAATAACCTTATTTTCATTTGGAATAAAAGAATTTAGCTATTTCTTGAGTTTCTCGGTTGTTTGGCATATAAACAACATTAGGTGAAACAATAATTCTCAAAACAAGTAGAAGCCTAATTTTCTTTTAAATAAACCAAAGAGTTGCTGGAGATAATTTCCTCTAAGATGTTAATAGTAAGGAAAAGTTAAAATTGATGTCCATTTCTTCTTCGTTAGCATAATATATCAGAAATCTAGTGCAGAAGAAGAAATTTATCTAGATTCTAACATGTAAATTCCTGGCATTTCAAGAAACAGTTGATAAAGAATGGTTGAGAACATGTTGCTAATTAGACTAAAATCTACAAGGAGTATCATTTAAAAGGTATTTAATTTTGCTTCTTCACACTGTCATAAATGGTACCACACTTATCAACTGTTCTAGGTGAGCATGTATTTTATTTTATTTTAAAATTTTATTTATTTTATAAAGTATTTAAAAATACTTTTTGTATGTGAAACAGTATGGCAAGTGTAGTAAGGAATACAAAGATGAGTAAATATAGGGGTATCTGCATTGCTCATTCAGTTAAGTGTCTGCCTTCAGCTCAGGTCATGATCCCAGGGTCCTTGGATCTAGCGCGGCATCTGGCTCCCTGCTGAGATGCTTCTCCCCCTCCCGCTCCCCCATACTTGTATTCCCTCTCTCACTGTATCTCTCTATGTCAAACAAATAAATAAAATATTTTTTGAAAAGATGAGTAAATATAATTCCTGTTCTTGAAGAGAGTACAATTTGGTTATAAGGATGAGGCAAACATACATGAGTACATTGCAAGGATGCAGTGGCATAAGAGAAGAACAGATAGAAGTGCTCATCTCCAGTTTTGCTAATGATGAAGGCATTTCCAGATAAGGTGAGCTTATGTCCTGGTTGCCTGGGATAGTCCTCGTTTATATTTATTGTTCTGGGATAACTATGTATAAGACACCCCTCCATTCTCAAAGGCATTCCAGTTTGGAAGAAAAATCATATGGTCATTCTACTTATGGATAAAGCTGCATTTAAGACTGACTTTGGTGATTGGATAGGATTTTAGCAAATGGAACCCCATGCTGTTGATGAATTGATCAATTCATATCCAGAGGGCTGTAGACATCAGGGAAAGTGGCAAAGAAATATTTGCTTGGGCTGATTATTAAAGATGATTAGGTATTCATTTGTGGATAATGGGAAGGAGGCAACATTAGGAAAATATCAAGGATAGGAAATTTGTGTCATAGCTGGGGAAGTGTTAGTAATGGGTATTAATGGGTGACTAGTGAGAAACAAGACCATGAGGAAGTGGTCCAAGGCCAGGCCTGGAAGGGTTTGCCTACATGCAGTGGAGTTGAGACTTCATCTTGGAAGCAATGAAGGTAGTGGTAGTGGAGTGTCAATGAAAAACTTTAATCCAGAGAGTGTCATACTGAAATTTGCATCCAAAAATGTGACATGGAAGGGTATGAGCTTGGAGACATCAGGGCCCATTAAAAGACCATCACAGCAGTCACAAATAGAAAAAATTAAGGTTGGAACCAAGATAATGACAATAGAAATAAAGCCATATATCAAAGGATAACATAGAAAATGTTTTTCCAAACAAATTTTTCTTAGCTCTTCACCTGCATATAATTCTTCTAAAATTAATTACATTTAAACACACTTCAAATTTCAAAACTTCAAGAATTGCATTGACCAGAATGGCATTCATCTTCCCATGTCAATGACTTTAAGAAACTTTATCATTCAGGATCTTGTTCTTCATTACTAGCATGGGGAAACAGAAGAAATTATGTTTCCAAATGAATCCCTTAGTTAACAGACATCTATCTATACATAGAAAGTGAAGTGTTGTGTTTAGAATTGTGATATTATTTGAATAATTCAGAATGAAAAGCATTTAGATATTTTGGATGAAAATGGAAGTTTTGGGTCTACACTGGTTGGAGAGTAGCAATAATTCTCTAGTTTATTTTGTATATAGCCACAACCTAACAGTACAGGCTAATAAAATGGGCCTTTATAAAAAAAATAAAAAATAAATTGAAAAAATTAAAAAAATTAAAAAAATTAAAAAAAATGGGCCTTTAAACAAAACACGCTTTGATGAGAAAGGCCTTAGGATCTTGTCTATTTATTCTGCCTTTCACCTGATAAATAGCTCCATATAGTGCTTAGGTAGAAGACAGAGGAAAACTCTATTTCCTTAACTACTCAGAGACCATAAAAGTTTTTATATGTTCTTTAGGCTGATCTTAAAGGGCTAATGTCTTTGAGCTCTGGATGCCTCATAAAAGTCTACTATAACCTCAGCTTTGTACTCTCTTGGTCTGTCTTTAACCAAATGGCTTGATTACCTTTTAAATTGCCTTTTCATGACTAGAGTACAACTGAGAAGCCATTTTACTCTCTGTGGGATCTCAAAGAAATAGGCTCTAACAATATATGCAACACATGAACTGGGGAATCAAAACAATTGCTGAATAATTGAAGATGATAAACACTCATTGAAATTGGGGATCTTTGAACGAAGAGAAACCCTTTCCTGCTTTGTGAATTAACTAAATGATTCTTGTTAATTTTTTTTGGTGTACATGGACACAACCAAAGTGTTCACTCAGTGGTTTTCCCTGGTCTTGTTTGCAAATCTCATTCATTGCTTTCTGACCATCTTTACCCCCTTGTGGGACTTAGGTGGTTGTAAGCCTAAGAAGCTATGATTTTTCCTCACCAAGACAAAGATTTATTGAATTCTTCTTAACCTAAACCTCACTTTAATTTTATTCAACTATCCCAGGGACTAATTTAATAATTCATGGAGTCACCTCATTTAAAGAATAAATAAGTTTAATTGAAAAAAATCCTCACTTATAGGGGAAAAATAAGCATCAAAAGTATAATAATTTATACTCTTTATTGAGTAAGTGTTATGCACAGGACTTTTCACGTGAGTTATCTGTAGTAGTCTTTGCAGCATTTTATGATACAAGAGCAGAGGCTCTCACAACAGCAACTGAACCGATGACCTCATTTGTTTTGATACTCTGCACTCTCAAACCTAGGCTATACTCCAAGTGGGCCTTTGAATCTATGAGAGGTGATGAAATTGGTTTAAAAATGTGGCGTGTGGAGTTCATCTTATATAATCATTTCCTTGAGAGGCTTCTGTTACCATTCACTTATTTCAATGTAGTCTCACAAGAGAAACAATATGCATTCAGTTCTACAGTGGCAAAAGTGGAAGGATTGTCATTTTGACCCTCTCATATGCCACACATAGAATTGATTTGGTTTTCTGGGACGGCACTTGAAGTGTTTGTATAGCAGGTTGGCTATGCAAAGGGACACTGGCATTTGCTTTTTCAAAGGATGAAAATAAACAGGAATAGACTCCAGTTTCTTTCTCTCATTAAAACAGGGTCTATTAAGTGTTGGGTTCTTACTTAGAGTCTGATACCTCACACCGAAGACTGCCCTGTCAGTAGCCAACATGTTATGGAACTCTTTGAGACAATTTAAAAAATAAAATCAAGTCAGAAGCCTACTATATAATAACATTTTCCCTCTCTTGTGTCCAAGAGTAGATTATCAATTCAGCACTGAAAAAGATATCAGAAACTTGCTTTAATAAATATTCTGGTCCTATTTACTTGACAGTAGACACATGAGCATTTTGGAAAAGGCTTAACTGATGCACAGGACCATAAAGTATTAGTTTTTAAATGGGAGAGTTAGTACCAGTTCTGAAAAACATGACCAGAATCTTGGCTTTAAAAAATATTGATTTGGGTCAGATTTAAGAGAGTTGATTAGACCGTGACTAGTTGTCAGTTTCATAAATCAGTTTTGCAATAACCCTTATTTTTTTTTTAACATTTGCTGAGTGGATTAACATTACAGAAGAGGAAAAAAACTGTGGTGTAAAATAACACAGTGAAGTTTGAAAGGTGCTTGTCTTGGTACATACAAATATGTGGACCTAATATTTATTTCTTTTCCCTGAGCCTACAGATACTTCCCATATCTATTTCCAATATTAGTTATTTTTGCCTGGGTGTCTGCTCTACAAAATGATAAATGTGACTCAAATTAGCTCATTCTTGCCTGCAGTCTCTCCAGACAGAGCAGCTCTTGACTTTTTACAGTTTTGAGACTTAAATATAATTTTCATATCCCACAGCAAAACCTACTCATTTTTTAGCATGACCCTACAGGACACTTATTATATGATTGAAATATTTTAGATTTGGAAGTCTTTGTAACTTATATAAACTTATAACTTGTATATATTAGGAGTGTTTGTAACTTGTGTAAGAATAAGGGGGGCAAAGAGCTGAAGAAATCTGGTGGTCATGGAAGGGGAAGAGATCAGAATCAGCATTATGGAAGAGGAAACTGTTGTTACCACGGCCAGGAACACAGGCTGACCTATGGAGAGCCAGAAGAATCATTTACAGTCTCTATTCTCTATGTTTTATGTTGAAATGCTCCTTAGTTTAAGAGGAGGCATCAAATAATAATAATAATAATAATAATTAATAATAATAATAATAATAATAATAAAAGTATACACTATGTGCTCTGTGGCAGACATCAAAGAGTGATGATGTTGATGATGGTAGTTGGTAGTAAATACCATGTGTTCTGTGCCAGGCATATTTCTTTTTTTTTCCATTAAAATTTTTGAATTCCAGTATATTGAACAAGCAGTGTTAATATTAGCTTCAGGTGTACAATATAGTGATTCAGCTGTTCCATACATTACTCAACACTCATCATGAGAAGTACACTCCTTCATCCCTTTCATCTATTTCACCCATCCCCCCCCCCTTCTGGTAACCATCAGTTTGCTCTCTATAGTTAAGAGTGTGTTTCTTGGTTTGCTCCCCCCTCTCTCTCTCTCTCTCTCTCTCTCTCTCTCTTCTTTGCTCATCTGTTTTGTTTCTTAAATTCCACATATGAGTAAAATCATAGTATTTGTCTTTCTCTGACTTATTTCCCTTAGCATTATAGTTTCTAGATCCATCCATGTTGTTGCAAGTTGCAAGATTTCAGTTTTTTAAAAAATATTTTATTTATTTGACAGAGAAAGAGACAGCAAGAGAGGGAACACAAGTGGGGGGAGTGGGAGAGGGAGAAGCAGCCTTTCTTCGGGCAGGGAGCCCGATGCAGGGCTGGATCCCAGGACTCTGGGATCATTACCTGAGCCGAAGGCAGACACTTAACAACTGAGTCTCCCAGGTGCCCCAGTTTCATTCTTTTTTTATGGCTGAATAATATTTCCTAGTAAATGTATATAGCACCTTTTTTTAATCCATTTGTTTTTCCATGGACACTTGGGTTGCTTACATAGTTCAGCAATTGTAAATAGTAATGCTTCAGTGAACATAGGGGTGCATATATATCTTTTGAATTAGTGTTTTCCTATTCTTTGGGTAAATACCCAGTAGTGTGATTATGGGATCATAGGGCAGTTCTATTTTTAATTTTTTAAAAAATATTTTATTTATTTATTTGACAGAGAGAAACACAGCTAGATAGGGAACACAGCAGGGGGAGTGAGAGAGGGAGAAGCAGGGTCCCTGCTGAGCAGGGAGCCCAATGTGGAACTCGATCCCGGGTCTCCAGGATCGTGACCTGAGCATAAGGCAGTCGCCTAACCAACTGAGCCACCCAGGTGCCCTATTTTTAATTTTTTAAGGAACTTCCATACTGTCTTCTGCAGTGGCTGCAGTAGTTTACATTTTACTACACATTCTCACCTACACGTGTTGTTTCTTGCATTTTTGAGTTTAACCATTCCAAAAGGTGTGAGGTGATAGCTCATTGTGGTTTTGACTTGCATTTCCCTGATGATGAGGGATGCTGAGCATATTTTCGTATGTTTGTTGGCCATCTGTATGTCTTCTTTGGAGAAATGTCTGTTCATGTCTTCTGCCCATCTAAATTAGTTCTTTGTGGTTTTTTTTTATTGTTGTTGCTGTTGAGTTGTATAAATTCTTTATGTATTTTGAATATTAACCATTTATCAAATATGTCATTAGCAAATATCTTTTCCCATTCAGCCTGTTGTTTTTTAGTTTTATTGGTTGTTTTCTTTGCTGCACAGAAGGTTTTTATCTCAATATGGTCCCAATAGTTTATATTTGCTTTTTTTTAAAGATTTTATTGATTTATTTGACAGAGAGAAATACAGCTACAGAGGGAACACTAGCAGGGGGAATGAGAGAGGGAGAAGCAGGCTTCCCGCCGAGCAGGGAGCCCAATTGGGATCATGACCTGAGCCGAAGGCAGTCACTTAACCAACTGAGCCACCCAGGTGCCCCTTTGCTTTTCTTTCCATTGCCTCAGGAGACATATATAGAGAAATGTTGCTGCAGTCAATGTTAGAGAAATTATTGCCTATGCTCTCTTCTAGGATTTGTATGGGTTCAAGTCTCATATTTAGATCCTTAATCCATTTTGAGTTTTTTTTTGTGTATGGTGTAAGAAAGTGGTTCAGTTTCATTCTTTTGCATATCGCTGTCCAGTTTTCCCAGGACCACTTGTTGAAGAGATTGTCTTTTTGCTATTGGATATTCTTTCCTGCTTTGTGAGAGATTAATTGACCATATAATTGTGGGTTCATTTATGGGCTTTCTATTCATCTATGTGTCTAATTTTGTGCCACTACCATACTATTTGGATTACCACAGCTCTGTAGTATAGCTTGAAGTCTGGAATTATCTACCTCCATTTTTTTCTCAAAGATTTTATTTATTTATTTATTTTCTTACTTATTTGAGAGAAAGATTAAGTAGGGAAGGAGTACAGGGATAGGGACAAGCGGACTCTGAGCTGAGCACAGAGCCTGATGCACAGCTTGATCCCATCACCCTGAGATCATTACCTGAGCCAAAATCAAGAGTTGGAGGCTTAATTGACTGAAGCATCTAGGAATCCCTTGTTTCTTTTTTCAGAGTGCTTTGGCTACTACTCAGGGTCTTTGTGGTTCTATCCAGATTTCAGGGTTGTTTGGCTTAGCTCTGAAAAATGCTGTTGGCATTTTGGTAGGGATTACATTAAATCTGTAGATCTCTTTGGGTAGTATAGACATTCTGACAATTTGTTCTTCCAGTCCATGAACATGGAATGACTTTCTGTTTTTTTTGTGTCATCTTCAGTTCTTTCATCAGTGTTTTGTAGTTTTCCAATTATAGGTCTTTCACCTCTTTGGTTAGGTTTATTCTTAGATATTTTATTATTTTCAGTTCACTTGGGGTTGTTTCCTTAGTTTCTCTTTCTGTTACTTCATTTCTAAGGTTTAGAAATGCAATGGATTTCTGTATATTGATTCTGTGTCTTGCAACTTTACTGAATTCCTTTGTCATTTTTAGTAGTATTTTGGTGAAACCCTTAAGGTTTTCTCTCTGTAGTGTCATGTCATGAACGAATAGTGAAAGTTTTATTCCTTCCTTACCAATTTAGATGCCCTTATATTTCTTTTTGTTGTCTGATTCTTGTAGCTAGGACTTCCAGTACTATATTGAATAAAAGTGGTGAGAGTGGACATCCATGTCTTGTTCCTGACCATAGAGGAAAAGCTCTCAGTTTTTCTCCATTGAGGATTATAGTAGCTGTGTACATGACCTTTTCACATATGGCCTTTATTATATTCAGGGTTTTTATCATGAATGGATATCTTACTTTGCCAAATGCTTTTTTCTGTATCTATTGACATGATAATATGTATTTTATCCCTTCTCTTGTTGATGTGATGTATTATGTTGATTGATTTGGGAATATTACTCTTGCATTTTAGGAATAAATCCCACTATCATGATAAATGCTTTTTAAAAATGTATTGGTTTGATTTGCCAATATTTTGTTGAGGATTTTTGCATCTATGTTCATGAGGCCTATCAGCCTATCATTCTCTTTTTTGGTGGCATCTTTATCTGGTTTTCTTATGAGGGCAATGCTAGCCTCAGAATGAATTTGGAAGTTTTCCTTCCTTTTTTTGTTTTTTAAAATTGTTGAGAAGACTATGTGTTGGCTCTTCTTTAAGTATTTGTGAATGAATCACTGTTGGACTTTTGTTTGTTGGGAGATTTTTGATTACTGATTCAACTTATTGTTGGTAGTTAATCTGTTCAAGTTTTCTATTTCTTCAGTTTGGGTGGGTTATATTTTCTAGGAATTTATTCATTTCTTTTTTTTTTAAAAGAGAGAGATACAGAGAGAGCACAAGCAGAGGGAGAGGCAGAGAGAGAGAGAGAGAGAGAGAGAGAGAGAGAGAGAGAGAGAGAGAGAGAAGTGAACTCCCCGCTGAGCAGGGAGTCTGACATGAGGCCTAATCCCAGGACCTGGAGATCATGACCTGAGCTGAAGACAGATTATTAACTACCTGAGCCACTCAGGTGCCCCAGAACTTATCAGTTTCTTTTAGGTTTTCCAGTATGTTGGCATATAACTTTTAATATTTTCTTACAATTCTTTATATTTCTGTGGTATCAGTTGTTATTTCTCCTCTTTCATTTCTAATTTTAATTTTGAATTGCTCTCACTTTCTCTTTTGATCAATGTATCAATTTTGTTGTTTTTTTTAAAGAAAAAATGGTTTCATTGATTTGTTCTATTGTTGTTGTTGTTGTTTTCTATATCATTTATTTCTGCTCTGATCTGTATTTCCTTCTTTCTGCTGGTTTTGGATTTTGGGTTTGTTTGTTCTTTTTCTAGTTCCATTAGGTGAGGTTAGATTATTTGAGATTTTTCTTGCTTCTTCATATTGCTATAAACGTCCCTCTGAGAACTGCTTTTGCTACAACCCAGAGGTTTTGGAATGTCATGTTTTCACTTTTGTTTTTTTCTGTGTACTTTTTGATTTCTTGGTTGATCCATTCATTTTTTAATAGCATGTTTTTTACTTCCCTATATTTATGGTCTTTCTAGATTTTTTTCTTGTGGTTGATTTCTAGTTTCATAGTGTTATTATCAGAAATGATGTATGGTAGGACTTTGATCTTTTTGATTTTGTTGAGACTTGTTTTGTGGCCTAATATGTGATCGGTTCTGGAGAATGTTTCATGTGCACTTGAGAAGAATGCTCAAACAGTTTGCTGCTGTTTTAGAATGAATCTTCTAAATGTACCTGTTAAATCTATTTGGTCTACTGTGTCATTCAATGTCACTGTTTCCTTATTAATTTTCTGTTTAGATGCTCTGTCCGTTGATGTAGGTGTGGCATTAAATAAAGTCCCTGACTGTTACTGTATTACTATCAATTATTCCTTTGTTTGTTATTAACTGTTTTATGTATTTGGATGCTCCTATGTTGAGTGTGTAAACACAACTGTTATATTATCATGTTGGATTGTGCCCTTTTTTATTATGTGGTACCCTTCTTTGTCTCTTGTTAGAGTCTTTGCCTTAAAATCTATTTTGTCTAATAGGAGTATTGCTACTCTGGCTTTTGACATCTGTTTGTCAATATTTTGTAAATATTTGTATTTATTTTGTCAATATTTTTGACAAATATTTGTCAATATTTTGTAAATGTTTGTAAATATTTCTCCATTCCCTTATTTTCAATTTGTATGTTGCTTTAGGTTTGAAATGAGTCTCTTCTAGACAGTACATAGAGGGATCTTATTTTTTATCCGTTCCATCACCCTCTGTCTTTTGATTGGAGCATTTAGTTAATTTATATTCAGACTACTTATTGATTAACTATGTATTTATTACCATTTTGTTACTTGTTTTGTAGAGGTTTTTGTTGTTCTTCTCTGATCTCTCTCTCTCATGATTTGCTGACTTTCTTTAGTGATATACTAGGATTCCTTTCTCTTTGTTCTTTGCCTATGTATTACTGGTTTTGATTTGTGGTTACCATTAAGTTTGTATATAACATCTGCATATAGCAATCTATATTAAGTTGATGGTCACTTAAGTTTGAACCCATTCTACCCCCCCCCCATATTTTAGGTATATGTCATATGAGCCTTGATTGAGCTTTACAAATTTTTTATTGCTTTGGTGCTTCCTACTCTTCTTACTGTTACTTATGGTCTTTCTTTTCTACCCAGAATCTCCTTTAACATTTCTTGTAGGGCTTGTTTGGTGGTCTTGAACTCCTATAGCTTTTTTTTGTCTGGGAAACTATCTCTCCTTCTATTCTAAATGATAATCTAGCTGGGCATAGTATTCTTGGCTGCATATTTTTTCATTTCAGCACTTTGAATATATCCTTTCTGGCCTGCAAAGTTTCCGCTGGGAAGTCCACTGATAGCGTTATGTGGTTTCCCTTGTACATAATTGTCTTTTTTTATTCTTTGCTGATTTTAAAATTCTTTTTTCACAGCTTTTGGCCATTAATTACCATGTGTCTCAGTGTGGACCTCCTTGGGATGATCTTGTTGGGTGCTCTCTCCACCTCCCAAATCTGAATATCTGCTTTCTCCCTTAGATTACGGAAGTTTTCAGCTATTATTTCTTCAAATAAAATTTCTGCCCCCTTTTTTCTCTCTTCTTCTGGGATCCCTATAATGTGAATGCTATTATGCTGATTGGAGTTGCTGATTTCCCTAAGTCTATTTTCATTTGGCATATATATATTTTTTCTCTTGCCACTCAGCTTGATTACTTTTTATTACTCTGTTCTCCAGGTTACAAATTAATTCCTCTGCTTCCCCTAGCCTGCTATTTATTCCATCTAGTATATTTTTAATTTCCTTTTTGTGATCTTCATCTCTGATTGGTTCTTTTTTTGTGTTTTCTTTCTCTTTGATAAGAGTCTTACTGATGTCTTCCATTCTTTTTTGAAGTTCAGTGAGTATCTTTATGATCATTACTGTAAATTTGCTATCAGACATATACTTACCTTCATTGTGCGTAGTGCTCTTGCTGTGATTTTATCCTGTTCTTTCATTTGGGACATATTCCTCTCTCTCCTCATTTTGTCCAACTCTCTGTGCCTGTTTCTGTGTGTTAGGGAAGTTTCCCATGTCTCCTTGAAAGTAATGGGCTTATGAAAGAGATGTCCTATAGTGTCATACAGTGCTGTGACAGCTGTTCACCAGAACTTGGCGCTTCAGGAATGTCTTCTACGTGTGTTGCAGGAACCCCACCTCTTATCACTTGGCCATTTTTTCCTAGTCCAGTGATTTGCAGTGGCTTTCTTTACCTGTTGTGGCCAGTAGCAGTGTTTTGTCTATTTGGTGTTAGTGGAGAAGTTTGGGGTCACCCTGGTATTGAGTTGGGTCAGACCAGGTGTTTGCCAGAGGTACAGTAGCACCAAACTGTAAAACTCTTGCCCTTTGTTGTCCACAGAGAAGTTTTCATTGGTGGGTAAAGTCTCTATTCAGACCAGTATGTGCTTCCAGCTCACTGCTAAGGCTGCCATTTGATTGGTGGGTGTGCTTATCTTCCTTTTACCCCAGGGTGGGGCTATTAGGAGTAGTGTTGGCCCCTACTGGAGCTGCTAACACACTGCCAACTTTGTGGCACTGCTTTGGATGGAGTCCAGCCAAACATGTTGGAGGAAAATGGTGTTGCTGCTGGGACCAGCTGGCACGGGGCACACAGCTTTAGCACAGTGCATGCCACGGCACTGGGGTCAGCCTGGGTGGATCTGCAAGGCCTGCATGGGCGGAGTGCACAGTTTTAACAAGGTGTGTGTGTATCTCCTGATAGACAAAGTGTGTGGGTGGGGTGACATGCTGTTGGCAAGGTTTATGCTGGTCCTCTGGTGGAGGGGACTCACGGTACCCCAGTATTGAGGCAAGCATGACTGGGAAGGGTAGATCTGCTGAAGAATGGTAGGTGGGGGTGTTAGCAAGTTAGGTAGTGAATGCTGGCACTGAGCTGGTCTCTACAGATGAATGAATGTTTGAGCTAGGGGACAGTGGAAGGAGATGGTACCTGGCAACTCATTTTTTCCTGAATGGATCTTTCTGTGATCCTTGCCCTTTTAGGACACACTCTGAAATGAGTAAAGTACTCTCCCTCCCATATTTTTTCCAAGTTGCTCCTTCTACACTGTATCACCATGGGCTGTTTTTTTTTTTTTTTTTTTTTTAAAGATTTTATTTATTTGACAGAGAGAAACACAGCCAGAGAGGGAACACAAGCAGGGGGAGTGAGAGAGGGAGAAGCAGGCTTCCTGCCGAGCAGGGAGCCCGATGTGGGACTCTATCCCGGGTCTCCAGGATCATGACCTGCGCCGAAGGCAGTCGCTTAACCAACTGAGCCACCCAGGTGTCATGGGCTGTTTTTTAATGCTGTCTCTGTAAGTGTGGGGATTCAGCTTCCTCTTGCCCTCCAGTCTCTCCCAGAGCTGAACCCATAGATTTTTAAAATTCCAGGTTTTAGTACTGCTGGTTGTAAGAACCCATGGCATACAGTCTTATTTGCCTTCAAAGCCAAATGTTATGTGTATTCATTTTCCTTTTATAGGATGCCCAGTGTGATAGTCTGTTTCTCCCCCTTCTCTGTGTCTGCGGCTTTTTCCCACCCTGCCCCACAACCCCCTGTGACCTTGGTGTGTTTGGTTGCCCCCATGTCTCAGCCCTTCTTACCCTCCTCAATGTGGTTTGTTTGCTTATTTATTTATTTATTTATTTATTTATTTATATTTTATTTATTTATGAGAGAGAAAGGGAGAAGGAAAGGAGAAGCAGGCTCCCAGCTGAATAGGGAGCCCCATGTAGGGCTCAATCCCAGGACCCATGGATCATGACCTGAGCCAAAGGGAGATGCTTAACTGGCTGAGCCACCCAGGTAGGAACATTATCATCCCAATTTTATAGATGAATGTATAAAGCACAGAAAAATAAATTTCACCAAACATCACAAAAAGTAGTGGAATCACCCCAAAGTTCCAAGCTTTTGAGCCTACAGTTTGTATTTGCAACCTGTGAATGTTAACTGTGAAGAACCGTTTTCATATTTGCATCTCAGCATCTCTTCTCAGTGCACCCTGTGTGGAGGTGACCCTGTAACAGCTTCCTATGGTTCCTGTTTCAAGTCCTGACTTATTTTTGCTACCATGTCCTTTCTGCTTATTTATCAGCTTGCCTCCTATTTGTGAAGCATCAGGGAGAATGTGTGGGTGTTTCTGGTCCCAGGTGGGAGTGTGATCTGACACTAGCAGACTTCACAGTACGCTGCGGCCTCCTAGCATTGTTACTGGCAAGTTCACGGGCTTTTCCCCTCATGATAATAATGTGACCTTCTCATCTGAATCAAGGATGTGCATATAATCTTAGACAATTCAGTTTCTTTTTTTTAATTGAAGTATAATTGACATATAACATACTAGTTTGAGTGTACAACATAATGATTTGATATTTGCATACCTTATGAAATGATCACCACAATAAATTTAGTTACCATCTGTCACCATACAAAGTTACAATTTTTTTTTACTCTTATGATGAGAACTTTTATTACTTTCTTGGCAACTTACAAGTATGCACTACAGTATTATGGAGTGTAGTCACTGTGCTGTATAGTATATACCTATGGCTTGTTAATTTTATAACTGGAAGTTTGTACTTCTTAACTTCTTTCACCTATCTTGCTTACCTCCCCTAACCCTACTCATATCCAGTAAGCACCATTCTATTCTCTGTATTTATGAGTTGGATTTGTTTTATTTGTTCATTTAAAAAAAAAGATTTTGTTTATTTGATAGGAGAGAGAGAGGGAGAGAGAGAGAGAGAAAACACGAGCATAGGGAGGAGTAGAGGGAGAAGCAGGCTCCTCACTGAAAAGGGAGGTTGATGTGGGGCTTGATCTCAGGACCCTGGGATCATGACCTGAGCCAAAGGCAGATGTTTAACTGACCAAGCCACCCAGGTACCACACATTTTTTAAAAAATTACACATATAAGTGAAATGATATGGAATTATCTTTCTCTGACTTATTTCACTTAGCCCTCAAGGGCTCAAGATTCATCCATGTTGTAGCAAGTGGCAGTATTTCCTTCTTTTTACAGGTTAATAATACTTCACTGTATATACACAGCACATTGTCTTTATCCGTTCATCCATTCATGGATACTTCGTTTTCACATCTCAGCCATTGTAAATTATGCTTCAATAAACAAAGCAGTGTAAGTTAGTTAGTGTTTTCATTTTCTTTGGATAAGTATCTAGTAGTGGAATTGCTGTATCACATAGTAGTTCCATTCGTAAAGTTTTGAGGAAATCCATACTCTTTTCCATAGTGGCTGCACTGATTTATACTCCCACCAATAATGCACAAGGGTCTTGCTTTCTCCACATCATTGTCAACACTTGTTATTTCTTGTCTTTTTGGTAATAACCATTCTAATAGGTGTGACACGGTGCCTCATTGTGGTTTTGATTTGCATATAGTGATTTTGAGCATCTTTTCATGTCATCTTTTCATCTAATTCTTAATCGAATTTTTTTGCTATTGCATAATAAAGGCTATTTGTATATATCGAATATTAATCCCTTATTGGCTATATGATTTTTAAATAGTTCTCCCATTCAGTAGGTTGTCATTTAATTTTGTTGATGGTTTCCTTTGCTGTAAATAAACTTTTTAGTTTGTTATAGTACATTTATTTATTTTGGCATTTACTGTCTTTGCTTCTTAGAGTCAGATCCAAAAAACCTTTGTCAAGACTGATGTCAGGGAGCTTATTGCCTGTTTTCTGCAAGAAGGTTTTATGGTTTCTGGCCTTATATTCTAGTCTTTAATCCATTTTCAGTTTATTTTGTGCATGGTGTAAAATAGTAGTCCAGTTTCTTTCTTTTTCTTTTCTTTTTTTTGCATGGGACGGTCCAGTTTTCCCAGCACCAGTTATTGAAGTCTCTTTTTTCCCCATTGTATAGTCTTGTCCGCTTTATTGTAAATTGATTGGGTATATATAAATGGGTTTATTTTTGGATGCTCTATTTTGTTTCATAGATCTATGTGTCTATGTTTATGCCAGTACCAAACTAATTTGATTACTACAGATTTTTAGTGTAGCTTGAAATTAGGGAGCATAATGGCTCCAGCTTTTTTTTTTTTTTCTCAAAATTGCTTTTGCTCTTTGGTGGTTCCATACAAATTTTAGGATTGTTCACTCTAGTTCTGTGAAAACTACCATTGGAATTTTGATGGGGATGTATTGAATCTGTAGATTACTTTGGGTAATATGAACATTTTAACAATATTAATATCTCCAGTCTATGAGTTTGGGATGTGTTTTCACTTATTTTTGTCTTCAGTTTCTTTCATCAATATCTTACAGTTTTCAGTGTACAGGTCTCCCATCTCTTTGGTTAAATTTTCCCAAGTATTTTATTCTTTTTGATACATTTGTAATAAGGTCATTTTCTTAATTTTTCCTTCTGATAGTTTGTAGTTAGTGTATAGAAACTCAACAGATTTTTGTATATTGATTTTATACCCTACAAATTTACTGAATTTTATAAAAAACAGCTTTTTTGGTGGAGTTTGTATGGTTTTCTTTTTTTTCTTACAAATCATACTTAATGATTGAAACAAAAATTATAGCATTTTTTACTCAAGACAATGACATATACATATCTTATAATTTAAATTTTAGGTAGTTAACAAATAGTGCAATATTGGTTTCTGGACTAGAATTCAGTTATTTGAAACTTATATACAACATCTGTTGCTTATCTAAACAGGTGCCTTTCGTAATACCTATGTAGCCCATCCCCTCCACACCTCCTTCCATCAACTCCTCAGTTTGTTGTCTTTTATGGCTTATTTCCTTCTCCTCTTTTTCTTTCCCCCTTCCTGTATATTCATCTGTTTTGTTTCTAAATTCCACATATAGGTGAGAGAATATTGTATTTTTATTTTTCTGACTAATTTCACTTAGCATAATCCTCTGTAGCTCTGTCCATATCATTGTAAATGGCAAGATTTCATTCTTTTTGATGGCTGAGTACTATCCCATTGTAGATATGTACCATATCTCCTTGATCCATTCATCAGTCAATGGACATGTAGGCTCTCTCCATAGCTTGGCTCTTATTGATAATGCTGTTATGAACATCAGGGTGCATGTTTCCCTTTGCATCTGTATTTTTTTTTTAATCCTTTGTGTTCCTACCTAGTAGTAGTCTACAAATAACAGTTTTACTTCTTCCTGTCTAATTTCTATGCCTTTTATTTCTTTTTCTTGACTAACTTCTCTAGCTAGGACTTAGCAATACTGTGTTGAATTTCTCTGGCTAGGATTTCCAATACTAGACTGAATACCATGAGAAGAATGGGCATCCTTGTCTTGTTACTGTTCTCAGAAAGCTTTCAGCTTTTCACTGTTGGGTGTGATGGAAGCTGTGGACTTGTCATAGTCAGTCTTCATTACATTGAGGTATGTTTCCTCTGTATTTACTGTGTTGAGAGTTTTTATTGTAAATGGATGTTGAATTTTTCAAAAGCCTTTTCTGCATCTTTAGATATAATTATATGATTTTTATCTTTCATTTTGTTAATATGGTATATCATAGTGATTGATTTATAGATGTTGACCCAGCCTGTATCCGTGGAATAAATCTCACTGGGTTGTAATATATAATCCTTTCTATGTAACATTGAATTCAGTTTGCAAAAATTTTATTGAAGATTTTTGCTTCTTTGTTTGTCAGAGTCACTGGCCTGTAATCTTTCTTCCTCCTTCCCTCCTTCCCTTCTCTCTCTCTCTCTCTCTCTTTCTTTTCCTCCCTGCCCTCCCCTCCCCTTCCCTTCCTGTCTCTTCTCTGTAGTGTCCTTGTCTGGTTTTGCTATCAGGGTAATGCTGCACTTGTAATGAATTTGGAAGCACTCTGTTGTCTTCCATTTTTTGGAAGAGTTTGAGAAGGATAGGTATTAAATCTCTGAATGTCTGGTAGAATTTGCCAATGAAGCCATCTAGTCCTGAGATTTTATTTCTTGAGAGGTGTTTGATTACTGGTCCCATCTACTTAATAATAGTTCATCTATTCAGAATTTTTATTTTTTCGGGATGCAGTCTTAAGAGCATATGTTTCTAAGAATTTATCTATGTCTTCTAGGTTATCCAATTTGTTGGTATATAATTGTTGATAGTAATTTATTATCATCTTTGTATTTCTTCAGTATCAGTTGTAACTTCTCTTTCTTTTTAAAAAATTAATTTATATATTTTATTGAGAGTGAGCATAAGCAGGAGGGACAGAGGGAGAGGGAGAGAGAATCTCAAAGAGATTCTGTGCTGAAAATGGAGCCCAACATGGGGCTTGATCTCACAACCCTGAGATCAAGACCTGGGCCAAAACTGAGCGGGACACCCAACTGACTACACCACCCAAGTGCCTCTGTTGTAACTTCTCTTTTAATTCTGATTTTATTTATTTGAGCCATATCTTTTTTCGTGGTTAATGATATCTTTTTAAAGAAACAGTTTTTAGTTTCATTGATCTTTTCTATTGTCTTTTAGTCTCTATTTCATTTATTTATACTCTGATCTTTATTATTTCCTTTCTTCTACTAACTTTGGGCTTTGTTATTCTTTTTATGTTGTTTTTTTTGGGGTAGGGGTGTAAAGTCAGATTGTTTATTTGAGATTTTTCTTCTTTCTTGAGATAGGCCTCTATTGCTTTGCATTTCTCTTATAATTGCTTTGCTATATCCCATAGATTTCTGTATGTTATATTTCCATTTTTATTTGTCTCCACATATTTTTTTAAGTTTGTTTGTTTGTTTATTTATTTATTTATTTATTTATTGAAAGAGAATGAGCAAGAGAGAGAGCACATGAGCAGAGGCACAGAGAGATGGGGATGGAGAAGCAGACTCCCCTGTTGAGCAGGGAACCTGATGTGGGGTTTGATCCTAGAAACCCAGGATCCTGACCTGAGCTGAAGGCAGACATTTAACTGACTAAGTCACCCAGATGGTCCTGTCTTCACATATTTTTAAAGTTTTCCTTTGATTTCTTTGATGACCCATTGGTTGTTCAGTAGTATATTGTTTAATCTACATATTTTTGTTTTTTCTCCCAGTTTTCTTCTTATAATTGAGTTCTAGTTTCATACCACTGTGGTCATAAAAGATGATTGATATGATTTCAATCTTTAATTTATTGAGACATGTTCCATAGAGAATGTTCCATTTGTGCACTTGGAGTGCAAATATGCATTATGTGGCTTTAGATGAAATGTTCTCAGTATATCTATTAAGTTTACCTGATGTAATATGTCAGTTAAGGCTGATGTTTTCTTGATTTTCTGCCTGGATGACCTTTCTATTGATGCAAGTGGAGTGTTAAATCCCCCTACTATTATTGTACTGCTTTCAGTTTCTCCCTTTAGCTCTGTTAATATTTGTTTTATATATTTTGATGCTATGTTGGGTGTATAGTTATATTTATAAATGTTACATTTTCTTGTTGGATTGATTTCTTTATCATTGTGTAATGCCCTTCTTCCTCTTTTATTACAGTCTTCATTTTATTTATTTTATTTTTTTGACTTTTTTAAACTTTATTTTTTCAATGTTCCAAGATTCATTGTTTATGCCCCACACGCAGTGCTCCATGCAATACGTGCCCTCAATACCCACCACCAGGCTCACCCTCCCTTCTAAAACCCTCAGTTTGTTTTTGGGCCCAAAGTCTCATGTTTCATCTCCCTCCCTGATTTACCCCAACTCACATTTCCTTTCCTTGTCCTACTGTCCTCCATGTTACTCCTTATGCTCCACAAGTAAGTGAAACCATATGATAGTTGACTTTCTCTGCTTGACTTATTTCACTCAGCATAATCTCCTCCAATCCCATCCGTGTTGCTATAAAAGTTGGATATTCATCCTTTCCGATGGAGGCGTAATATTCCATTGTATATATGTACCACATCTTCTTTATCCATTCATTTGTTGAAAGGCACCTTGGCAATTGTGGCCATTACTGCTATGAACATTGGGGTCCATATGGCCCTTCTTTTCACTAAATCTGTATTTTTGGTATAAATACCCAGTAGTGCAATTTCAGGGTCATAGGGTAACTCTATTTTTAATTCTTTCAGGAATCTCCACACTGTTTTCTAAAGTGGCTGTGTCAACTTGCATTCCCACCAACAACGTAAGAGGGTTCCCCTTTCTCCACAGCCTTTCCAACAGTTGTTATTTCCTTTCCTGTTAATTTTGCCATTCTGTACAGTCTTCATTTTAAAGCCCATATTTTTCTGATATAAACATAGCTACTCCAGGGGCTCCTGGGTGGCTCAGTTGGTTAAGCGACTGCTTTCAGCTTAGGTCATGATTCTGGAGACCCGGGATTGAGTCCCACATCAGGCTTCCTGCTCGGCGGGAGGCCTGCTTCTCCCTCTCTCAGTCCCTCTGCTTGTATTCCCTTTCTTGCTGTTTTTCTCTCTGTCAAATAAATAAATAAAATCTTTAAAAAAAAACATAGCTACTCCAACTTTCATTTCTACGTGCATGGAATATCTTTTTCCATCCCTTTACTTTCAGTCTGGGTGTGCTCTTACATTTGAAATGAGTCTCTTATAGATAGCATATAGATAAGTCTTGTGTGTTTTTTTTTTAAATCTGTTTAACCACCTTGTGAAATTTGATTAGACAATTTAGTCCATTTATATTTAAGGTAATTAATAACAGTTATATACTTATCGGCATTTTGTTATATATTTTCTATTTTTGCAGTTCCTCTCTGTTTCTTTCTTTTCTTGCTCTCTTCCCTGTGGTCTGATGACTTTCTTTATTGTTATTGTTTAGATTCCTTTATCATTTTCTTTTGTGTATCTACTATAGGTTTTTGCTTTGTGCTTCCTGTGAGGTTCACATATAACATCCTATATGTACAATGTCTATTTTAAGTTGATAATAATTTAACTTAAATTTTTAAAAAAAGATTTATTTGAAAGAGGGAGAAAGGGAGCACATGAGCAGAAGGAGGAACAGTGGAGGAGGGAGAGGGACAAGTAACTCCATGCTGAGCATGGAGCTGATGTGGCACTCTATCCTCGGACCCTGAGATCATGATACGAGCTCAAACCAAGAGTTGGACACTCAACTGAGTGAGCATCCCAGTGCCCCAATATAATTTAACTTTTTACTAATTCCCAAACTCAACTTTTTACTTCCCTCCCCACCATAGTATGTTTTTGATGTTATATTTTACATATTTTTATTATGTTCTCCTTAACTAACCATTTACGTTTTAGTTAATTTTACTACTTTTGTCTTTTCACCTTCATAGTAGTTTTATAAGTGATTAATCCAGTCTCTTTACTATATATTTACCTTTATTAGTGATAATTTTACTTTTATATGTTTTCTTGTTATTAATTAGTGCCATTTCTTTTCAACTTAAGGAAGTTTAACATTTTCCGTAAGACTGGTTTATGGTGATGAATTTCTTTAGCTTTTGCCTCTCTGGGAAATTATTTAGCTCTTCTTCATTTCTGATCTTACTGGGTAGAATATTGTTGTTTGGAATATTTTTCCTTTCAGTGTTTTGAATGTATCATGTCACACCATTCTTGCAAAATACCACTGAAAAATCAGCTCCTAGTTTTATGGTGTTTCCCTAAAACCTTAAAAACAAGTTGTTTTTCACTTGCTGCTTTCAAAATTCTCTCTATATCTTTAATTTTGACATTTTAATTATTATTTAAAGATTTTCTTTATTTGAGCACACATGTGAGAGAAAGAGAGAGAGAGAGAGAGAGAGAGAGAGAGAGAGAGAACACGAGTGGGATGAGGGAGAGAGGAAGAAGTAGGCTGTCTGCTGAAGAGGGATTCTGATGTAAGACTTGAACCTGGGACTCTGGGATCATGACCTGAGCTAAAAGCAGACACTTCCCTGACTGAGTGACCCAGGCACCTCTAACTTTGACATTTTTAATTGTAATATGTCTTGGCATGGGTAACTTATTTCTTTGGACTTTTTGGTTCTGGATGTCTGTTTTCTTCTCCATGTTAGGTATGTTTTCAGCCATTATTTCTTCAAATAAGGTTTTTGCCCCTTTTTCTCTCCCTTCTCCTTCTTTGAGCCAAATGATGTAAATGGGAGTATGCTTGATGCTGTTCCTTTGCTCCCTTAAGCCATCTTCACTGTTTAAAATTCCCTTTTTTTTCTATTGCTCTGTTTGCATCAGTTGTATGTCCCTGTCTTCCAGATTAAGAAACTGTTCTGCTTCATCCAATCTACACTTGAACCCCTTTCATGTATTTTTTAGTTCAGTTGTAATTTTCAGTTTTGTGACTCCTGTTTGTTACTTTCTTATATATTCCATCCCTTTGTTGACATTTTTAATATGTTCATTTATCCCCTTTCCAAGTTCAGTGAGCATCTCTATGACAATTACTTTGAGTTCTATGAGGTAGATTGTTTATATCTTTTTCATTAAGATTTTTTCCTGAGACTTTATCTTGTTCATTTATTTGAAGAATATTCCTCTTGTTTCCTCACAGTGCTTACTTTTTTGTGTTTGTTTATATGTATTAGGTGAAACAGATACCTCTTCCAGTCTTGAAGGAGTGGCCTTGCCTAGGAAATGAAACTTTTGTTCATCTTTGTTCTAGGTTTTGATTGGCTCTGGAACCTTCATGTTTGTAAATCATCAGCCTGATTTATTCTTGATAGCTCTCACTTGAAGGTGTGCTAAGACCTGCCAGTGTTACAAAGGGAGGAATCTTAGAACCTAATTTTAGGTTGAATGGAAGCCAGACTCTCAGATGACAGCTTTTAAAGTATGCAAATATAAGGGCACATCCATGGCTCAGTCAGCTAAGCATCTGCCTTTGGCTCGGGCTGTGATCCTGAAGTCCTGGGATCAAGTACCACATTTCTTCTCCCTCTGCCTCTCTCTCTGTTCTCATGAATAAATAAATAATTAAAAAATAAAGTATACAAATATAGACAGTCCCGGGGCACCTGGGTGGCTCAGTTGGTTAAGCCACTGCCTTCGGCTCAGGTCATGATCCCGGAGACCCGGGATCGAGGCCCACATCGGGCTCCCTGCTCGGCGGGAAGCCTGCTTCTCCCTCTCTCACTCCCCCTGATTGTGTTCCCTCTCTAGCTGTGTTTCTCTCTGTCAAATAAATAAAATCTTTAAAAAAAAAAAAAACAAATATAGACAGTCCCATGGGATCACAGTTGTAAAATCTGCTGGTCAGCAGACAGGGCAGTCTGAAGGTGTCTCCAGGGTAATAGTTGCAAAAATCAGAGTGTATGAACTCCTTTCTGGGAGATCTTACTAAGCTGTAGCAAGGCCTCGAGAAAGCACAAAGATAGCATCTGTGGGCCTACCTTCCCTGAGAGCACAGTGTAGCCTCCAGCTGTTTGGCAATCCAGGATCCTCTCCCTTAGGCTGAAGCTACAGCATAAATAAATATACCTTTTTCAAAGGAAGACTGTGGATGTGGTTTAGTTGCGGTTTGTTTAGCATCTTAGGGACAGTAGCCAGCCAAGAACTTTCTTTCTGACTGTTACAGTCCTGTAAGACTCAGGAATACAGAGATCCTGGGCTAACAGAGCCAGGCAATCAGGAGTTCTCCTTTGTGGTCTACACACACCCGCCAGCTTTAGTGAGACCACTGGAGTGTGGGGGTAGGGCCCGCGGGCCAGCCTCGGCAGAGCTGCAGAAGATGCAGGGACTGTGCATGTTCACCAGCTTTAGTGGGCCATTGGGAGAGGCGTGAACTGTGTGGGCTTGCCAGTGCCATCACTGGAGAGGGAGAGTGAAAAATTGGCACCTCCATCCCAGAAAGTCCCCAGAGGTCCCTGCCCATTTGGCACTCTTTAAGGTTAGCAAACAAATCTTCTTCACAAATAGTCTAGGCTCTTTTCAAACTTCTGTTTTTGTGCTGGGCTCTGGGCTAAACAACTTTGTGTGCTAGTCCTTTAAGAGTGGTATCTCAGGGGTGCCTGGGTGACATGGTCCGTTAAGTGTCCAACTCTTGTATTGGCTCAGGTTGTGATCTCGGGGTCATGAGACTGAGCTCTACGTTGTGCTCCACATTCGGTAAAGAGTCTGCTTAAGTTTCTCTCTCCTACTGCCCCCCCCCCTTTCTCTCTCTCAAAGTAAATAAATCTTTTTTAAAAAAAAGTGGTATCTCAGTTCCCTACAGCACTTTGGGTCACCTGGACATAAGCCCCTTTGTTTTTCCTGGACATTAGCCTAGATATTTTGGAAGCTTGTCTCTACAGTGCAGGTCCTAAGGGTTGGGATACCTGCTCTGGGGCATGAACCTCTTGCTCCTCAAGGAGGAGCTCCTGCTTTTTGAGATCCCTCTTGATTGTGGGTTGCTGCACTGAGGTGGGGTTTTGGCAAGAATGTGGCTGTGCCTCCCTTACCTGTCTTGACGTGGCCCTTTTATTCTTTGTTGTAGAAGAGCTGTTCACCTAGCTTATAGGCATTTTTCAAAGGGAATTTTTTGCGTAGGTGACCACAGATTTATTATGTCTGTAGGAGGAAGTGAGCTCAGGATCTTTGTATGCTACCATTTTGACCTCGCCTTTCTTTATCTTTGCTCCCTACTGTGACCATTAAAGTTTAATTTTATTGTGAGAGAGCAGTAAATAAAACTTGCAAAATCTTTGGGATCATACAGCTTCTGGCAGTAAAAGTAAAATATGGCTTAAGAGTGACTTCCTTAGCATAACTGATAATCAAGACAGATGCTGATTTTTTCCAAGGGCAGAAGCTGAACCCTGATTACAGTTAACACCAAAATGTAAGATGTTTCACGTAGCCCACCTATGCTCTGAAGAATGCAGACCATCTATTCAACATTTATATGCTAGGAAAAGAGAAATAACACTCGGAAGCCTCTAATGAGAGTGTGTATGGTGATCCATCTGTAAATATGGCTTGTGTACAGTATAATCGCTTGGATTTGGAAAGAAAAGAAGGATTATTTACAAGACTTTCTTTGCAGATGGTGCATGGTCAGCATACGGTTGTATTTGCATGCTGCTCAGGCTATGACTTCATTGGGTCCATGCTTTTAGGACAATAGGTTTTGAGCTGTCTGAAGGTTATGATTAAAACAATAGCAAATTGATTTAGAAAAAGACATGTATTGTCCCATCAATTTGATGATTTCTTAATTTTGAGAATTATCACTGATAAAGGTCAATGACATAGAAGACATGCTCATTTTATTGCCTACTTCCCCTCTTGGCAGAACTTCTTTGGTGAAGATTATGTTCTGTAGCCCAGCATTTCAGCCACTTGAAATCAGTGATGCCTCATGTCACTGCAGGGTGAACAGAGTTGTAACTCTTCAAAGGAGTGTAAGCTGATAAATTCAGTAAGAACTCAAGACAAAGGATGCCTTTTGAGAGACATAAATTCTGGCCTAGAAGTGTTGGTGAGAAGACCAGAGAGAGGGGATCATTTAAATAAAAGTGGGAAGACTGTAGGGAAACTGCATTCCAGATGGAAGTTGGAGGGAAGATAGGAAGATCCCTGGATCAGTGGTTCTGGTTTTGCTGTAATTAGAGGTGAGAAAATAAGTCAGTTACCCTCTATGAGCTCCATTAAAAAAAATGATAATAATCTGCCTATTTCAGAGGTTTGTTATGAGGACTAAATGTGTTGGTACTGGTACTGAAATACGTTCTCATTCAATTCAGCATGAATGAGATGGTGCTAAGCATTTCAGGGGATGAAATATGAATAATACTTGGACTCTCCCTTCAAGCTAATCAGGTAGATAGAATGAGCACCTAAATAGATTCCAACATCAGTAAATTGTTTTATGTAAGTTTTACCATTTAAGACAGGATGCCTCTAGAGCAGGGGCTCTTACATCTGGTTGTGCATTAGAATTACCTGGGAGCTTTTAAAATGTACCAACACCCAAGCCCCAATCCCAGAGATTCTCATTTAATTAGTCTGATATACTCTACCTCCGTCCCTTGCACATTCTCAATTTTTAAAAAAATTGTGTTGCAGATGTTTTTAATATTCAGTGCTTCTCAAACTTTAACTCCATCAGAAACACCTGGAGGGCTTGTTAAGTATCAGCTTGCTGAGCCCCTCCCCCAGATATTCTGATTCACTAGATCTGGGGACAGGGGTGAGAATGAACATTTCTTACAAGTTCTCAGGTGATTGTCTGCAGATCATATTTCAGAGCCAAAACATGCATTTGATTTTGCTAGTAATGTTGTGTATGCAGTCCACACATTTATTTCTTCAGGCTGAAAGAAGAATGTAGACACAAAAGTTTATCTTTTGGTCAAGCAGTAAGAAGAATTGCAAGGTTGAGAAAATTAACACTGTGTGGTGGAATGAATGCAGTATCACTTGATCAGAAAGAAACTCTCTGACAAAAAGTGTCTTCATACAATGGAAGCTTGCTTCCAAGTGTGCTAGTCTGAAATTTCCTCTGTGAAGAGAAGTCATTATTTAGTGGACACCTGGTAAGGAATGACATGTTCAACAAAGCAGATTTTGAAATAAAGTAGATTTGGAAAGGAACTCAGATTTCTTTTCTCTGGAAATATCTTCCTAAGCAACAGAATGAATGATTCACCTTTCTAAATCCTTGGTTATCAGAATAGCTAAAGCAACATAGCATAATTTTCAGACACAGAACCCTATTAAATTTTCACAGCCTATGTAAGATGCCAGTGAGAAAATGTGCAAAATTGATCATCATGTCTTTATTACTTGAAGAAGGGTAGAAGGGCACTCAAGGTTGATTTGCATGTTAAAATGTATGAATTGTCTGTTTCCCAAAGAGTGTAAATCCTAAATGCCCATGAACAGCAGTTATAGGAGACTCTGGGGCTTCAGTCACTTTGAAATTAGGAAAATGAGAAATTTGCCTTGCTGCTTTCTTTCTGAGGGTGGATAGTTGAGAGTTGAGGCTTTGCAGATGTTTGGCTAGAATGACATCAGTGACTGGGAAGAGCTCACGCTGTCCTATTTTATCACCTTTTTTCATCATAAATATATTTTATGAGTAAAAGACATGAAGCTCTTTGCCAGGGCATTCTTTTTTTTTGTCATGCTTCACCAACCCCAGATTGGGAAAAAAAGGAGTTTTAAACACCTATTAAAGTCAAAGTAAAGGGAAATTTCAGAAGAAAAAAAATTATATCTAGTTAACTTAGTTTTATCATGAAAAAGAAAAGCAACAATGTATGAACTTGCCCTATGGAATAGATAAAATCTAAGATTTTATGGACTTTTGTTTCTGCATTTAGAGCTGGACAGGTAGAACATCTGTAGTCTCTCCAGACCTGTATCATGTTAGTTCAAGATGACACTGTTTAAGACAAGAATATTATTAAGGAAGACTGGATATAGCTTAATAGGATATAAATGAAGATCGTATTATATTACAAAGCAGGCATGGTAATATAGGTTATGTAGTCTATAATGTTCAAAAAGCCTTTAAAATGTACTTTAGATAAAAAGAGAACTATATAAATTATAAAACAAACACTAAAGTGGCATCAACAGAAACAGTCATATTTTATCTCTTTAGCAAGTTTACGGTGAAAAAGAGCTTGTAGCAACAAAGTTCTTTTTTAAATAGGGGCTTTAAAAATACTTACAAATCTCTTTTGGGTTGCATGGATACTGAAGCAGACAAGTAATACTTGTGAAGGTTGTTGGTCTGTAGTAGGTCTTTATTCCTCAGACCTGGATCCCTTTTTCTTTTTTCTTTTTTTTTTTTTATTGTTACTAAAATTTTTTTTTCCAGTGTTTCAAGATTCATTCCCCATTCCCCACACCCAGTGCTCCACGCTTTAGGTGTCCCCAGTACCCACCACCAGGCTCTCCCATCCCTCCACCCCCCTCCCTCCAAGTCCCTCAGTTTGTTTCTGTGTCCAGAGTCTCTGTTGTTTCGTTTCCCTCCCTAGATTACCCTAGTTCCCATTTGCTTTCCTTCTGCCACTGTCCTCCAGTTTGCCCCTCATGCACCGCAAGTAAGTGAGACCATGCGATACTTGACTTTCTCTTCTTGGCTTATTTCACTCAGCATAATCTCTTCCAGTCCAGTCCATGTTGCTACAAAAGTTGGGTATTCATC
>PITA01017728.1:0-42485 GCA_004023965.1 Spilogale gracilis | reverse complement strand
AGAGGTAAAAACTCAGGAATGAAGTGTGGACGTTAGTTAATAACAATATGTCAATATTGGCTCACTCGTGACAAGTGCACTACTGTAAGATGTTAACAATAGGGGAAGCTGGGTGTGGGGAAAATGGGGACCCTCTACTCTCTTCGCTAGTTTTCTATGAACCTAAATCTCCTGTAAAATTTGAGCCTTTATGAAGAAGAGGGAGGGCGCCGCTGCCCTGCTGTCTCTATATCCCTTCCCACCAAGGTCAGCATTCCCCGGGGAAGGTGTGGGGGGTGCTGGCGGGAGGTGAGAGTCGGGGAAGGTGTGCGGGGGCTGGCGGGAGGTGAGAGTGGGCTCGCTGAGTTTCCCAGCGGGGAATCCGGCTGTGTGAGCAGCGCCTGAGTGCCCAGGAACCGCCCGGAACATGATTTCGACTGGATCTTGGGTCCTGCCCTTGGTGTTTAAGTGGAAAAGAGGCTGCCTTCAAGAATCGAGTCTGAGCATTCTAGAATCATCCATGTGACCCACACTTTCATCTCTTTCCTCTTTCCTGCCACCGAACACTGACCAGTACCTCAAAAACAACTGTCACCCCTGAGCTCAGGGCCCCACCCCTCAGCCCCCACACCTGCTCTCCGCCCTGTGTCCTGGGAAGGGCACTCCTTTCTCTACTCTCCTGTGTAGTTGTGGGGGGCGGGGGAGGCCGCAGGTCAGCGAGTCATCCTAGACGCCTTTTTTAAAAATATTTTTTTCTTTTTTTTTTTTAAGACTTTATTTATTTATTTGACAGAAAGACAGAGAGAGAGTAGGAACACAAGCAGGGGAGTGGGAGAGGGAGACGCAGGCTTCCCACCGAGCAGGGAGCTAGATGCGGTGCGGGGCTGGATCCTAGGACCCTGGGATCACAAGCTGAGCAGAAGGCAGATGCTTACTGACTGACTCACCCAGCTGCGCCACCTAGATGCCTTTTAAAAATGCTGTTTTGTCCTTTTCTAACTTACCATACAGTTATTTATGTAAACGAGTGTCTGTATTGGTCTGCATGGGCTGCCTTAACATCATAACACACACTCCTGGCTGGAAAAGCAGATGTTTATTCTCTCCCAGTTCCTGAGGCTAGAGGTTCAAGATCAAGGTGTCAGCTGGTTTGGTTTCTCCTGAGGCCTCTGTCCTTGGCTTGCAAATGGTGCCCCTCTCTGTCTTGACCGGACCTTTCCTCCGTGTCCACCCTTCCTTGGTGTCTCTTGAGTGTCCAGATTTCCTTGTCTGATAGGGACACCGGTCAGGTTGGATGAAGGCTCAGCCTACCCTTCATTTTAACATGATCACCTCTCTAAAGACCATATTGCCAAATACAGCCCCTTCCTAGGGTACTGGGGCTTGGGGTTTTCACATGTGAATTCAAGGAGGAGCACGGTTCAGCCCCTAACAATATCTATTGTGTGTTTCTGCCTACTTTCACTGCAGTGTATGCCCAATGTTGGTTTTGTCTGTTTATTCACTGGCGAATCTGAAGAGCCTAGAACGGCCCCTAGCACATAGTAGGCACCTGATAAATATTTGTTGAATTGGATTTTCACCTGGTCTGGGACGCCCAGAACAATACGTTCTTGACGCAATTGATAGACATTATTTTCTTTCCGAATCCACTGGAAATGGTCTTAGAATTTGGCCATTAAACTGTTTTTGCTCTAATATTCAACAGATGTGCCCTTTATCAGATTAAGGAAGTTCTCTTCTATCTCCAGTCTGCCAAGAGTTTTTGTTATGAAAAAATCGTGACTCTTATCGCGTGCTCTCTCGGAGTCAGAAGAGCAGATGGTGTAGCCATCCTCCCCTAATCTGTTAATACGGTGTTTTACACAACCAGATAGACTTGCATTCCTGCAATAACACCACAAAGTTTTAACCAGGCGATTAACACGCTCTGGTTTACATTTCAAAAAGTTCCCTCTGGCTGCTGAGTGGAGAGCGCCATGTCGGGGAGCAAGAGGGAAGGTGGGAGGATCAGCCAGGAAGCTACAGCTATCACGGGTCACCCGGGCGAGAGATGGTGGCAAAAGTGGAAATGGAGATCAGTGCGAGGATTAGGAATATGTGTTGGAGATAAAACCAACAGAGCTCGCAGGTGGATTCGATATGGGGTGGGGGAGGGGAGTGGAGGGGGACTGCGAAGGTTTTGGCGGTTCCACTTGGTGGAGAATGTAGGGTGGGCCAGGCTCGAGGATTCGGATGCCCCTCGGGCTCTCGGGTGAAGACGTGGAGCGGGGGGTGGGGGCGCGTCGGAGCTGAGCATCTCGATAAGGGAGATGGCAGCAGAGAAGGCATTCTGTGGAGTCAGGGCTGTGGACGCGGTCACCAGGAGGGAAGGGTGTCCAGAGAAGATGAAGGTCAAGCCAAGGTGCGTCAGCTTAAGTCAGGGCGTCCGGACGAGGGCCCGCAAAGGGGTCTGGGAAAAAGGCAGGGGGCAGGGGGGGCAAACAGCCCAGAGAGGAGATGGGTAGGGCAGAGCTGGAGGATCCCAAATGCTTTTGAGAGGCGGGGGAATACGAAGATCCAAGGATCCAGGGGTCATCGACGGACTTTATTACATAAATAGTTCCAAATTTAGTGCTTAATTGTATGAGGGAAGAACCGAGGGCCATTGGCCCGTGGTGCTGAATAACCCAATGTATCCTTGGCACATCTGTAAGGCTTTCTGGGGGCAGACAGGGCAAGTTTTCTGAATGCCTCCTGCACAAAGAGTGTCTCCGGGTTGGCCTCGAGGTCAGTGGTCCCCAGGTTTGTGTCGCTGTGACTCACCGCAGGGCGTTTGGAGTTTCTTGACTCCCAGAGCTATAAATGCAAAAGTTACCACACACATGAACTCATCCTGGGGGTGAGACACCCCAAAAGGGCCATGGAGTTCACCTTGCCCCGAAGGTTGGTTTTAAAAAGATTAAACTGAATTTCAATGACCTTCACTGAGACAGCTTCCCGACACACCCTTTGAGATAACATTTACAAACAACGCCGGGAATCCTTGCTGTCAAAACAGTCGCTGGCACAAGTTTCAAGTGTGCACACAGGTTACTGGAGACAGAAAGAAGGCCTGGCCTGAGGTGGGGAGGGCGGCTGGGAAGCTTCCAGAGTTTCTGCGTGCGGTTGGCCAAGAAACGAGAGCAGAGTGAGGGCCTCCTCTCAGCCATGCTCACTTAATTGTTCCAATTTCCACCAGCCCTCCCTTTCCTTAAACAACCAAGATGATTCCCAACAAAGGTAATTTTCTGCTTCTCTGGTTCAATCCAATTTATCTTTTTAAAAGCAATTAGTATCCCTTTAGAGTTCTTTTATGCCTGACTAATTGTGTCTTAGTTCAAGAGTTAAAGCTTCTCTCTATCCGTTTAGGCTACTACAGTAATATCTAATTAAAGTCCAGGCCAGACAAAAATGCATATTTTGGATTACATAGTTTCCTTCACTTCTTAAGTATTTGAATTTCCGCCTGCGGTGAGGGGAAGGTGGTGGGTGGGTGGGGGTCCATTTTTATTTCAAGGCATTCCTGAGAAGGGCGTATTTCCAATTAACTGAATATCGGAGGAATTGGAAACTAGTGCAGCCACAGGACTTAAATATGCATCAAGAAAAATTCCACTGCTCATTTGAAACTGGTTAGTAGGCCCGTAAGTAGCAGAGACACCATGTACTTGTATTTTTCCTTTGTAAACCACACTACTTGTTTATTTCGGTCCCGTAAGGCGATCTGGACTCAACCAACGCTGACCCGATTAGATGGATCTTTTTACGCTGCAGACAGCTTTAGAGACATTCCAGGTGTTATGGAAAAACAGCTGGCTCTGGCATGCTCTTGGGTTCCAGGACAGAGACCAGCTGAAAGAGAAACAGAGAATTTTAGAGCTCAAATAATCTTAGAATCGAGTCATCTATAATGGTCGACAAACTCAGTGGCAAAGGCAGATTTTGAAAAGTGGCCCATTTCATTCACAGCTCCTGGGTCTTTCTGCCGGAGCTGTGGTTCTTGATCTTACAGCATGCTGGAATCACCCAGGGAGTTAAAGCAAAAACAAAAAACAAAAAACAAACAAAACAAAACAAAATCCAAAAACCCACAAAAACAAAACCTTTCCCAGAGACAGAGACTTAATTGGTCCGGTGAGCCTTCTGGGCACTGGAAGTTTTAAACACTCCCTTTCCCCATTCTGAGTGGTGGAGGGAAGGCAGAAGGCAACTGAGTGGCAAGGTCCATACAAATACGTACATATTTGCAAGATATTTACCTGAGTCCATCAAATTTGCAAGATATTTACACTCATCCGTTGGACCTCATCTTTTACTGGAGTGAATTCCGAAGTCTAAGGAGAGTCTTCCTGAAATTCAACCTCCCTTCCTTTTCAATTTACAACATACAGTGTTCTTTTCATCTTTAAGCAGAGAGGGCCCGAAACAGATTTCCGCTTGGCTTCTGGATTGGTGTATTAGTTTGGTAAACAGAGATGGTTTGTAGAATTCTGGAGATGTGGGAGCCAAAAGAATCATCTCATCTCCTGGGAACCAATTAGGGTTCCTGAATGGCAAAACTCCTGTTTTTTTTGTTTTGTTTGTTTTGTTTTGTTTGTTTGTTTGTTTGTTTTTAAATAAAATCACCCAGCACTCTGAAGAGGCACAGTCAGAATTACACTGGAACTTTCCACTGAAGAGACAAGGGAGGGAGGCTCTAGGCCAGTTTGGCAGAAGGTCAGGCAGCAGTTTGACGCTAAGCAATGAGGAAAGGAGATGCGGTGACCAAAATCCAATACCGTGATGTAACCGGTGGCGGGCACACATACACACGAACATGATGTATTGATTCTGGCAATAGTTCCCCATTATTTTTTTTATCAGAAGTCAGCCAAGTTGAAAAACTGCCAGCAACCTAGGACTAGAGCTGGACCGAGAGCTGGCAGGTCCCGCATCTTGCTTAATTCTCTTGCCTTGCACCTGTCCTGGGGGGTCCAGCACCCAGCTGAGAGGATGATGGGGCCATGAAAGCAAGGCCCCAGCTTGCAAAACTTTCTCAACAATTCCAAGTGAACCATTCACCTGCTGAAGTTGAAAGTTTCCTCTGTTCACCTGCGTGGGGGAGAAATAAAAAGAAACTCCCTCAACCTGCCCAACTAGTTCTGAGACTGGAAACTTGTCCAGCTCCTTTATGTAATATATAACCTGGATGCTAGTCCCGGCTCCACTCAGCTCTTTGTTCACCCCAATACTTGCAGCCCTGCAACACACTCCATCTTCCCCAGTAGATTGGCCCCGCTTGAACAAATCCTAAAGATTTTAGCGAGCACGTTTTTCGTCAGGGTCCAGAGGAAAGCAAATACTTTCAAAAGAAGCATTTTGTAGCAGCAAAGAATCGAGAAGAGTGCCAAAAGGAATGACAATCATAGAAACAGTCAATTAACTGGTAACTCCCTATTGTCTGCAGGCTGAACTAGGAATGAGTGCAGAAGGAGGAAAAGCAGCTGCATCCCAATTAAACTCAGTAGCTCAAGTGCCCGGAGGATTCTCACTTCTGGTTTACCTAAACAGATCTGCTTTTCTTAGAGATCTTAGGGGACTGCTATACAGAAGCATGGGCTCTGCTGATTTCTTTCTTTATTGCTGTTGGTAACTGAGCTGAAATATACATAGAAACAAATTGAGAGGATGGATGGGTCACAAGCCTGGGAAAACCTACTTCTCTTGGCTTCTGGGCAGAAGACAAAGGAAGACTGCTAAACTGCTAAGCCAGGCTGAAGACAGTCAGCCTGCATAGCCCAGCAGCGGGACGAAAGATAATTACAGAACCAGTACCCACTTAAAAGTGTTCGGGAATCCAGCTGATTCTTCAATTAATGGATTGGAGAACCCAGAATACCCTTTTAGGAAATGGGCTCTGACATAATGAGATATATATATTTTTAAGATTTTATTTATTTATTTGACAGGGAGAGAGAGAGAGCACAAGCAAGGGGGTGGGAGAGGGAGAGAAGCAGGCTCCCTGCTGAGCAGGGAGCCCGATGTGGGGCTCGATCCCAGGACCCAGGGATCATGACCTGAGCAGAAGGCACACAGACAACCGACTGAGCCACCCAAGTGCCCCTTAAATAATGATAGTATGTAACCTGAATAGTTGGGCACTCTGGTAAGGCCCATGAACTACTTTTTTTTATATATAGTATTTTTTTAAAGATTTTATTTATTTGACAGATATATCATAAACAGGCAGAGAGGCAGGCAGAGAAAGAGGGGGAAGCAGGCTCCCTGCTGAGCAGAGAGCCCAAAGTGAAGCTCGAGTCCAGCACCCTGAGATCACAACCTGAGCGGAAGGCAGAGGCTTAACCCTCTGAGCCACCCAGGCATCCCCACGAACTACTTTTGTGCCAGTTCTTATCACGTTTGACCTTTTCCATAAGGAAAGAATTTTCCAACTTTAATTTATGATCAAAATATAGTCTTCAGGGGCGCCTGGGTAGCACAGTTGTTAAGCGTCTGCCTTCAGCACACTCAATGCTCAGGGTAGAACCCAATGCAGGGCTCCCTCTCATGACCCTGAGATCATGACCTGAGCCGAAACCAAGAGTCGGCCACTCAGCCAACTGCGAGGCCAGGCGTCCCCAGTCTTCACTTTAAATCAGTAAATACCTATTGAGGATTCGTTCACTACCTAGAGCAGAGCCATGTGGTCCCAGAATATCTGGGCCAGAATCTCCTGAGCTGCTTGTTTAAAAGATCCTTGATCTAGAATCAAAATCTCCTTGGTACCCCAAAACCTGCACCATTTTTAAAAATTAAAAGTCGTTCGGGAGCCTGGGTGGCTCAGTCACTTAAACTTTTGCCTTTGACTCAGGTCATGATCCTGGGGTCCCGGGATTGAGACCCACACCAGGCTCCCCATTCAGTGGCAAGTCTGCCTTTCCTTCTCCCTCTGTCCCCCACCCCTGCTCGTACTCTCTCTTGCTTGTGTGCTTGCTCTCTCAAGTAAATAACTATTTATTTATTTATCTTAAAATCAAAAGTTGTTTTCCATTTTTTGTGAGCATGTTCAAACATACACAACATTAGAGAGAATGGTATGCTGGACCCCATGTACCCATCGCCCAGCTTCAATAATTTATCAACATCCTGTTATTCTTGTTTCAATTCTACCCATCTACACCAAGTTTTTGGGAGGAGGTAAGGTTGCAATATTGTAAAGTGAATCCCAAGTGTCTTATCCTTTTGCCCATCCATTCTTCAGTATGTTTCTGTAACTGATAAGGACTTTTTTTTTGTTTGTTTGTTTTGTTTTTTTCGTAAACACAATGGCATCGTCATAGCCAACAACGTTAAATTCTTGGCTTCAAATTCCTAATCCATGTTCAATTTTCCATAGTAGCCTCAAAAATATGTTTTTTTTTGCATTTGATGTGTTCAAATTAGGGTCCAAAAAGATTCACATACTCTGTTTGGTTCATATGTCTTTTTCAACTTATGACAGACCCTTTCCGTTTTGGTAAAATCATTTATTTGCTAAGGAAACTATATCATTTGTTCTGAAGCCTTTCCCACATTCTAGAATTGGCTGAGTGTATTCTCATGGTGCTGCTTTCAACACCTCTCTCATGTTCTGGAAGCTGATGGTCAGAGGCTTGATTGGATTCAGTATTTCAGGTGGAAAAACTTTATATCCAGCTATTACACTTCTAGTTAAGATTGATCGGTGGGTTCATGTGGTGTTGTCCTGATCCATCCATTATAAAGTTCTCCGTCAGCATTTCATTAAGGGTTTTAGCAGGCCTATTTGATCATTGCCTCGTTCTACTATTTCACTAGGGCTTACAAAATGGTGATTTGGTTTTCAGTTGTATTTTTCTTCCTGCATTTATTAGCTGTGATTCTTCTATACAGAAGAAATTTCCTTCATAAACTATTTGGTTACCAAGAAATACAGTCTGCGGAGAAAAGGCAAGATAAAAGCTTTCTTCCTTCCCTTTATTTATCACATTTATATGTATCAGAATGATTGATATCCTAGCATTCCCAAGAGGAATTTTGGGAAGTTTTCTTTCTTAGTGTGGATAAGAAAGGGATACATGCTATGGGCTCATAAATTTCTATGTATTTGATGGGCTTTAATTCATTGTAGTCGTTACTCTTTTTCTTTCTTTTCTTTTATTTATCTGTTTGTAGTTGTTACTCTCGTTCATGTTCCAACTCTTCCATATTTGGCCATGGGAACCACTTCGAGTTGGCTCCCGGGCTTTTGGACACCCAGACCCTGTGGTCTCCATAACTTCCTTGCTTTTGGACATAATGAGATTCTCTGGGCTCATCTACCTTTGACCGATAATTAGCCATTTCTCCAAGGAGTCCTGATTCCTTTAGTGGGAAAGGGTCTTTAGAGATTACAGTCTGGACTGTCAGGGCGCTTCATGCTTCTCAGTGCTGGCATTGTTGGTGGATAGAGCTAGGAAATATGCATTCTTTGGAAAAAAATTAATTATGAATTAATACTTCTAATTCAAACAAAAATAAGGTTTTACATACTTCCTTTGTTTTTGTTTTTTAAGATGTTATTTATTTATTTGACAGAAAGCGCATGAGCAGGAGAGAGGCAGAGGGAGAAGCAGACTCCCAGCTGAGCAGGGAGCCCAATGCAGGGCCTGGATCCCAGGACCCCAGGATCACAACCTAAGTCAAAGGCGGATGTGTAACGTACTGAACCACCCAGGCGCCCCTTCCTTTCATTTTATATTTTCTCTTTTCTCTTATGCTAAAAGTCTGCCTTCTAATGATACTAGAATAATCATATATTTGTTTTCGTTTTATATATACGTATAAATTGGTATCTAATATATATTATATATAGCATATATTCGTATTCTATTGTGATATATTAATATATATCAATGTATCATATATCAGACATCAACATATTAACCAATGCTAATAATACCAAAGGCAACTTATGATGTCTTTGTGTGTTAAGTTTGTCCTCAGGATACTGTTTTAAAGTCTCTTAAAATTCTTCTCTTTATGTTTATAGAATCAACTTGATATATAGCTAGATTTATTTTGCTTTATATTTTTAAAGAAACTTTTAATTTGAAAACAGTCTTTGAGAAGGTAGTATAGAGTTCTCATATATCCCACCCCTAGTTTCCTCTATTATTAACATCTTAATGTGGCATGTTTGTCACAATTAATGAACCTGTGCTGAAACTTTTATAAAGTCCACAGTTTATTCAGACTTCTTTAGTCTTTCCCCAATGTCCTTTTTATTTTTCAGGATCGCATCCAGGATGCCACATTACTTTTGGAGAGAGTGTCTCCTTAGTTTTCTCTCAGCTGTGGTAGTTTCATAGACTTTCATTTATTTCTTTTCTTACATAAGTACTTTCTCTTTCTGTCCCTTCCCATTTATAAATAGATTGTAATTTTTTTTAAAGATTTTATTTATTTGACAGAGAAAGACACAGCCAGAGAGGGAACACAAGCAGGGGGAGGGAGAGAGGGAGAAGCAGGCTTCCTGCTGAGCAGGGAGCCCATTGTGGGGCTCGATCCCAGGACTCCAGGATCATGACCTGAGCCAAAGGCAGTCACTTAACCAACTGAGTCACCCAGGTGCCCCTATGGCATGATTTTTTAAAAATTAAAAATATGTTAAGGGCAAAACAGTTAACATACAGTGCTATATATTAATTTCAGGTGTATAATATAATGGTTCAGCTCTGCCATATATCACTCAGTGCTTATCAAGACAGGTGCACTCTTAATCCCCTTCACCTATTTCACCCATTCTCCCCACCCGTCTCTGGTAACCATCTGTTCGCTCTCTATAGTTAAGAGTCTTGTTTTTTTTAGGTGTCACTTTTTTTTTTCTTTGTTCATTTGTTTTGTTTCTTAAATTCCACATAAGGGTAAAATCATATGGTATTTGCCTTTCTCTGACTGGCTTATCTGGCTTAGCATAATACTCTCTAGCTCCATTCATGTCATTGCAAATGACAAGATTTCATTCCTTTTTAAGGCTAAATAATATCCCTGTGTGTGTGTGTGTGTGTGTGTGTGTGTGTGTGTGTTAATCACATCGCATATTCTTTGTCTTTTCACCTATTGATGGACACTTGGGCTGCTTCCATCACTTGGCTATGGTAACTAATGCTGCTATAACCACCGAGGAGTGTGTATTCCTTTGAATTACTGTTTTGGTATTCTTTGGGTCAATACCCTACAGTGTGATTGCTGGATCATACGGTAGTTCTATTTTTAATTTCTTTTTTTTTTAAAAGATTTTATTTATTTATTTGACAGATAGTGAGAGAGAACAAGTAGGGGAACAGCAGGGAGAGGGAGAAGCAGGCTCTCAGCAGAGCAGAGAGCCCGATGTGGGGTTCGATCCCAGGACCCTGGGATCATGACCCGAGCTGAAGGCAGCCACTTCACTGACTGAGCCACCCAGGTGCCCCTATTTTTAATTTCTTGAGGAACTTCCATACTGTTTTCCACAGTGGCTGCTGTCAGTTTGCATTCCTACCAACAGAGCATAAAGGTTTCATTTCCCTACATCCTCACCAACTCTTGCTGTTTCTTATCTTTTTGATTTTAACCATTCTGAGAGGTGTGAGGTGACATCTCATTGTGGTTTTGATTTGCATTTCCCTGATGATGAGTGATGTTCAGCAACTTTTCTTATGTCTGTTGGCCATCTGTCTGTCTTTTTTGGAAAACCGTCTGTTCATGCCTTCTGCCCATTTTTAAATTGGATTATTTGTTTTTTCTTTGATGTTGAGTTGTATAAGTTCTTTTTTTTTTTTTTTTAGATTTTATTTTTATTTGTTTGACAGAGAGAAACATAGCTAGAGAGGGAACACAAGCAGAGGGACTGAAAGAGGGAGAAGCAGGCTTCCTGCTGAGCAGGAAGCCCAATGTGGGCCTTGACCCTGGGTTTCCAGGATCATGACCTGAGCCGAAAGCAGTCGCTTAACCAACTAAGCCATCCAGGTGCCCTGAGTTGTATAAGTTCTTATGTATGTGTGTATGTATGTATGTATGTATGTAATCTCTGCCCCCAACATGGGGCTCAAACTCACAACCTGGAGATCAAGAGTCACAGCTCTACCAACTGAGGCAGCCAGGCTCTCTGGTGGTATAATTTCTTTATATATTTTGGATACTAACCTTTTATCAGATACTTCATTTGCAAATATCTTCTCCCATTTAGTAGGTTGTCTTTTTGTTTTGTTGATAGTTTCCTTTGCTGTGCAAAGCTTTTCATTTTGATGTTGTCCCAATGGTTTATTTTTGCTTTTGTTTTTCTTGCCTCAGGAGACATATTTAGAAAGATGTTGTTATGGCCAGTGTCAGAGAAATTGCTGTCTGTGCTCTCTTCTAGAGTTTTTATGGTTTCGGTTCTCACATTTAGATCCTTAATCCATTTTGAGTTCATTCTTATGTATGGTGTAAGAAAGCGGTCTAGTGTCATTCTTTTGCATGTAGCTGTCCAGTTTTTCCAACACCATTTGTTGAAGAGACTGTTTTTTTCCCCATTGTGTATTCTTGCCTCCTTTGCTGGAGATTAATTAACCATATAATCTTGTATATATTTCTGGGCTCTTTATTCTGTTTTATTGATCTGTGTGTCTGTTTTTGTACCAGTACCATACTTTTTTTGATTACTACAGCTTGGTAATATAACTTGAAATCTGGAATTGTGATACTTCCAGTTTTATTTTTCTTTTCTTTTTTAGAGATTTTATTTATTAATTTTAGAGAGAGAGAGTATGTGTTTGAGCAGGGGGAGGGGCAGGGAGAGAGGGGAAGAAAGAATCTCAAGCAGATGCTATGCTGAGTGTGGAGACTGACATCAGGTCTCAACCCTGAAATCATGACCTGAGCATACACCAGGAGTCAGATGCTCAACTGACTGTGCCACCCAGGGGTCCCTGTTTTCCTTTGTCAAAATTGCTTTGACTATTTGGGGCTTTGTGGTTCCATAGATTTTAGGATTGTCTGTTCTAGCTCTATGAAAAATGCTGTTGGTATTTTGATAGAGATTGCATTAAATGTGTATATTGCTTTGGGTAGTATAGACATTTTAACAATATTTGTTCTCCAAACTCATGAACATGGAGTGTCATCTTCAGTTTCTTTCATCAGTGTTTTGTAGTTTTCAGAGTACAGGTCTCTCACCTCTTTGGTTAAGTTTATTCCTAGGCATTTTATTATTTGAGGTGTAATTGTAAATAGGACTCTTAATTTCTCTTATGCTGCTTCATTACTAGTGATAGAAATGTAATGGATTTCTATATATTGCAAACTTAATGAATTCATTTATCATTTCTAGTAGTTTTTTGGTAGAGTCTTTAAGGTTTTCTATATTTAGTATCATGTTATCTGCAAATAGTGAAGGTTTTACTTCTCCCTTACTTATTTGGATGCCTTTTATTCCTTTCTCTTGTCTGATTGCTCTGGTTTGGACTTTCAGTACTATGTTGAATAAAAGTGTTATGAGTGGACATCTTTGGCTTGTTCCTGACCTTAGGGGAAAAACTCATAGCTTCCCACCATTGAGTATGATGTTAGCTGTGGGTTTTTCATGGATGGCCTTTATTATGTTGAGGTATATTCCCTCCAAACTTACTTTGTTGAGAGTTTTTTTTATCATGAATGGATGTTTTGTTTTGTCAAATGCTTTTTTTGCATCTATTGAAATGATCATATGGTTTTTGTTCTTCTTATTGATGTGACATATCATGTTGATTGATTTGCAAATATTGAAACACACTTACAAATTGGAAATAAATCCCAGTTGCTTGTGCTGAATGATTTTCTTAATGTATTGTTGGATTCAGGTTGCTAATATATTGTTGAGGATTTTTTGCATCTATGTTCATCAGGGATATTGGCCTGTAGTTGTCTTTTTTTGTTGTGTCTTTATCTGGTTTTGGTATATGGGTAATGCTGACACAGAATGAATTTGGAAGTTTTCTCTTCTATTTTCTGGAAAACTTTGAGGAAAATAGGTATAATTCTTCTTTAAATGTTTGGTGAAATATACCTGTGAAGCACCTGGTCCTGGGCTTCCTAGGGGAAGTTTTTTGATTAATGATTCAATTTCATTGCTGGTAATTGTTCTGTTTACATTTTCTTCCTGATTCAGTTTTGGTAAATTTCCTGTTGCTAGGAATTTATCCATTTCTTCTAGATTGTTCGACCTGTCGGCATGTAATTTTTCATAATATTCTTAAAATCTTTGTATTTCTGTGGTGTCAGTTGTTATTTCTCCTCTTTCATTTCTGATGTTGTTTATTTAAATATCCCTCACCTCCACCCCTTGATGAATCTGGCTAGAATTTTATCAAAGAACAACAGCTCCTGGTTTCATTGATCTTTTCTTCTCTTTCCTTTTTTTTTAAGTTTCTATATCATTTATTCCTGCTCTAATCTTTATTATGTCCTTCCTTCTGCAGGACTTAAGTTTTGTTTTTTCTTCTTCTTTTAACTCCTTCAGGTGTAAGGTTGGGCTTATCTAAGATTTTTCTTCCTTCTTGAGGTAGGCCTGTATTGTTATATGCCTCCCTCTTAGAAGAGCTTTTCTGAATCCCAAAGATTTCAATCATTGTGTTTTCATTTTCCATTTCTCTCCATGTATTTTTTTTTATTTCCTTTCTGATTTCCTGGTTGACCTAGTCACTGTTTAGTAGCATGTTATTCAATAGCCCTGTATTTGTGCTCTTTCCAGATTTTTTTTTGTGTGTATGTGTGTGTGTGGTTGATTTCTAGTTTCCTTCCTTTGTGGTCAGAAAAGATGCATAACTTCGATCTTTTTGAAATTCTTAAGACTTGTTTTGTGACCTAATATGTGTCTGTTCTGGAGAATGTTCTGTATGCACTTGAAAAAAAAATCCATCTGGTCCAGTGTGTCATTCAAAGGCACTGTTTCCTCGTTGATTTTCTCTTTAGATAATCTGTCCATTGTTGTAAGTGGACTGTAAAAGCCCCTTCCTATTATTTTATTACTATCAATTAGCTCCTTTATATTTGTTATTAACTGTTTTATGTATTTGGGTGCTCCCATGTTGGGTGCATAAATATGTACAATTGTTATGTCTTCTTGTTAGATTGTCCCCTTAATGGTTATATAGTGTCCTTAATTTTAAAGTCAATTTATCTGATATAATATTGCTACCCCATCTTCTTTTCATATCCATTGTGTAAATGTTTCTCCATTCCCTCACTCTCAATTTGTGTGTATTTTTAGGTCTGAAGTGAATCTCTTGTAGGCAGGATGCAGATAGGTCTTTTTTTTTTTTTTTTTAATCCATTCCTTCACCCTGTGTGTTTTGATTAGAGCATTGAGTCCATTTAAATTCAGAGCAATTATTGATAGGAAAGTATTTACTGCCATTTTCCTATTTGTTTTTTTGAAAACAAAAATCTTCTCTGTTCCTTTCTTCCCTTGCTCTCTGTTCTCACGATAAGTTGGCTTTCTTTAATGATATACTTAGATTCCTTTCTCCTTATTTTTTGTATACCTATTACTGGTTTTTGATTTGTGGTTACCATTAGGTTTGTATATAACATCTTTTGCATATAGCAGTCTATCTTAAGTTGATGGTTGCTTAACTTTGAACCCATTCTTTACTCTTCATCTCCTGTCTTAGGCTTATATATCATACTTTACTTTCTTTTATTTTGTGAATCCCTTGAATGTTTTTATAGATATATACTTGTTTTTACTGCTTTTGTGCTTTCTACTTTTCTTACTCTTACTTATGATCTTTCCTTTCTACTCACATTTCTTGTGGGGCTGGTTTAGAGGTCAGGAACTCCTTTAACTTTTTTTTTTTCTGGAAAACTGTTTCTTCTTCCATTCTGAATGATAGCCTTGCTATGTAAAGCATTCTTGGCTGTAAAAAGATCTTTTCTTTTTAGCATTTTGAATTTATTATGCCACTCCATCCTGCCTGCAAAATTTCTATTGAAAAATACACTTGTAGCCATATTGAGTTTCCCTTGTATGTAATTGTTTTCTTTTCTCTTGCTGCTTTAAATTTTTTTTTATCACTGCTTTTTTGCTGTTTTAATTACTATATGTCTTGGTGTGCACCTCCGTGGGTTGATTTTGTTGGGTGACTCTCTGCCTCCTGTATCTGAATCTGTTTTCTTTTCCAAATTTGGGAAGTTGTGTTTTTTTTTTTTAATTAACATATAATGCATTTAATTTGGGAATTTTTCAGCTATTATTTCTTCAATAAATTTTCTTCCACCTTTTCTCTTATTCTTCTAGAATCTCTATAATGTAAATATTATTATTCTTGATGGATTCACTGAGTTCCCTAAGTCTATTATCATTTTGCATAGTATTTTTTCCTTCTCACCTGCTCATCTTGATTACTTTCCATTACTCTGTCTTCCAGGTCATTCTTCTGCTTCTTCTAGCCTGCTATTAATTCCATCTAGTATATTTTTAATTTTAATTATTGTGTTCTTCATCTCTGATTAGTTCTTTTTTATCTGTGTTAAAGGTCTTAATGATATCTTTCACTCTCAAGCCCAGTGAGTATCTTTATGATCATTACTTTAAATTTTCTATTGGGCATATTATTTATCTCCATTTTGCTCAGGTCTCTTGCTGTGGTTTGGTTCTGTTTCCTTCATTTGGGACATAGTTCTCTGTCTCTTCATTTTGCTTAACTCTGTGTTTCTCTGTGTTAGAAATGTTAACTACTTCTCTTGTTCTTTTTTTTTTTTAAGATTTTATTTATTTATTTGACAGAGAGACACAGCGACAGAGGGAACACAGGCAGGGGAGTGGGAGAGGAAGAAGCAGGCTTCTTGCTGATCAGGGAGCCCGATGCAGGGCTCTATCCTAAGACCCTGGAATATTGACCTGAGCTGAAGGCAGACACTTAACAACTGAGCCACCCAGGCACCCCTACCTCTCTTGTTCTTGAAAGTAGTAGGGGGAGGCAGGTACTTAACAAGGTGGCCCTGGTCCTTTTCTGCAAGTGATGTGTAGCCACTGCCAAGATCAGGGCTGGCCTGGCTATTCTGCAAATTGTATGTGAGCTGGGGGTGCAGTTTTAACAAGGTGTCCATGTCTTCCCTGGGAGGTGACCAGCCACTGCCCCTGGGACCAAGGCTCCGCAAAACAGGAATCATGCTGTTGGTAAGGTTAACCACAGTCTTCTGGGGCAAGTGTGATTGGGAAGGGTAGATCTACTAAAGTGCAGGGGATGGGGGGACTTGGTGCAAGCAAGTTAGGTAGCAAGTGTCAGCTGTGCTGGGTCCCACCGGTGGTTGTGTGTTTATGCTGGGGGGCAGCAGAAGAAAGAAAACCGTGCCTTCCATCTCCTTTGTTCCTGGAGAAGCCACTCAGTGAACTTGGATTAGTAAATAACTCTACTTTTTGTATGCCTCAGGCATTTTTTTTCAAATTGCTGCTTCAACACTGTATCTCTGTGGTTTGTCTGTCTGTTGTCGCTTTAAGGGTGGGGACTCAGCTTTCCATCACCCTCCAGGCTCCCCTAGAGCCAAGCCTACTGATTTTTAAAGTTTCAGTCTTTATGTCCTCCTGGTTGTAAGAACTCCTGAAATTCAGCCCCTTTAATTTTCAAAGCCAAATGCTATGGAGATTCATCTTCCCTGTGCAGTCTCCCTGGTGTGATAGTCTGTTTCTTGCTCTTTTTTGCAGCTGTAGCTCCCTCCCTTCGGCAGCCAGACCCCCCCCCCATAGGATTTAGCTGCCCACTGCATCTTTGCCCTTTCTACCCTCCTTGATGTGGCCTCTTCTCTACATTTAGTGGAGTTTGTTCTGCCAGTCTCTGGGTCATTAGCTGTGTTATTTACACTGATGTGAGTGTTATGTAGTTGTATTCATAAGATGAAGTGAGTTTATGGTCCTTCTACTCTGCCATCTTCCCCAGACTTTCTTTGTTTTTGGTAATCTTTGATAATTTTGAGGAGTACTGGCCAGGAATTTTGTAGAATGTCTCTCAACTGGAATTTGTCTGATATTTTTCTCTTGATGAGATTGGGGTTATTTGTTTGGGGGAGAAAGACCTCAGACATAAAGTACTATTCTCTCTCTCTCTTTTTTAAAGATTTTATTATTTGTTTGACACACAAAGAGAGACAGTGAGAGAGGGAACACAAGCAGGGGGAGTGGGAGATGGAGAAGCAGGCTTCCCGGGAGCAGACTGCCCCATGCGGGGCTCAATCCCAGGATCCTGGGATCATGGCCTGAGCTGAAGGTAGACGCTTAATGACTGAGCCACTGAGGCATCCCATAAAGTACTGTTCTCATCACATCATATCAAGGGTACATACTCTCAACTTGACTAATCACTAATGATTTCACCTTGATCATCTGGCTGAGGTAGCGTGTGTCAAGTTTCTCCATGTAAAATTTTTCTTGCCTCCTTTCCATACGGTACTCCTTGGAAGAAAGTCACTATATAAAGCCTACCTGTAAGGAGTGGGAGTTATCCTTTATCTCCTTGAGGGTGAACATTTACATATATTATTTGGAATTCTTTTGCATGAATGATTTATGCCTTCTCCCCTGGTTGATCGATTGACTCAATAACTTCTTCATATTAATGTGGGTGCATAGATGTTTATTTTCTACTTTGAGTTGTAATTTAGATCTACCTTATTATTTTTTTTTGCTCAAATTGGTTTCTTTTTTGTCATTGGAAGCTCTCTAGTTGGCTTTTGTGTCTTTTTGACATGACCCCACAGATTTTTTAAAGCACTTCCTTACTTTCTGGCACTACAAAATGCTCTAGGCTTACCTTGTGTATTTCCTGCCCCAGTTCTAGTATTGGACATTTCTCCCAGAAGTTCTGGATCCTTTCGTTAAGAAATGGTATTAGAAGCCAATACCTTGGTGTTCAGTGTTCTTGTTGCTATTGGGGTAGCATTGCTTTTGGGCCCTCTCAACCGGCAGACCAGGAAATATAGGCATATCACTAACCTGTGTATGTACACATGTCTATAAATATTTCTATGTGTAACCATGTAGCTCTATATGGTAAAATATAATATAGTTAATACTAAGCTAAACATGAGTTCCTGCTAACGTCTCCAACTCTAATTTATTACAACATGGATCATTCTGGCTTTCTCCTCTTATTTGTCTGTAATATCCTACTCCAACAGAGAGAAAACTGGTTCTCGTCACTCACTTAATTTTTCAATTCTAGCATATCACTATTTCAGTTTCTTTCTAATATATTCTTTTGGTTTAATTTTGTTTTTGAATTATATGGAATATTAACTCCAAAGTCAAAACTGTAGAGCAAGGTACATTCAGGGAAACCTGTCTTCATTCCAGTTTCTCCCTCAGTGGTTTTCCCCCTTCACAGAGAATTTTAATTCATTTCCAGTTTACTCTTTCATTGTTTTCTTTCAAAAAAATAACCACATATAGAAATAGTCATATTCTTATCTTACTTATGCAAACTGTAGCATACTGTACACATTTTTCTTGTCTTTGCTTTGTTCACCTAACAATAGGTCCTGGAGATCATCCAAAGCAGTCTGTAGCAATCCCTCCTTCTTCCTGCCCAGTACTCTTTTATGTGGAGGTACCATAGTTATTCAACCAGACCTCTGTTGATTGACACCGGGGTGTTTTTTTCCGTCTTTTGTTTTTACAAAAGAGTACTACAAAGAATAGCTTTGAACAGACAGCATTTCAGATTTTTGCCAGTGTATTTTTAGGACAGATTCCCAAAAGTGGGATTATTGGGTCAAAAAGAATGCACACGTAATCTTGCTAGACCTGCCAAATTCCTGTCTATGAGAGTTATATCATTTCCCATTCTTCCGGGCCATGTAGGAGAGATCCTATTTCCCTACAGCCTTGACATCAGAATATGTCGTTCCACTTTTGGACTTTTTGTCTATCTGAGAGGTGATAAATAGTAATTCAGTGATAGTCTGTTTCTTGCTCTTTTTTGCAGCTGTAGCTCCCTCCCTTCAGCAGCATCTTTGTCCAGCATCTTTTCATACATTTAAGGGTCATTTACATTTATTATTCTGTGAACTGTCCGTTGATATCTCTCTGCACTAAAGTTGGCAAACCACTGCCTTGGTGAATACAAGTATAGCATGGAACACAGACAGGCCTTATGCTTGAAGGAAATTCTAGGGACTTACCCAAATGCAGGCCCCAAATGACAACCGGGGAAAACAGCATGGTTCAAATGTTAAAGTCTCTGATGTGAACTCAATGTTTTGGGAGCTCTGTGAACAGAGATAACTGTGAAGTAATTCGGGAAGGCTTCACAGAAGAGGGAGTTTGAGCTGGTATTTGAAAGATATCTGGGATGGCGTAAGCAGAGGAGAGGAGGGAGGGTAGGGAGACATGCCAAAAATAGATTGAGAGCAAAAAATCTATGTATGTGGTGAGAGGACCCACAGTATGCTTGGCTCTTTGGATTGTGAGCTCTGGAGTCAACTGCTTGGGTTCTAACCACAGCCTCACCATTTGCTAGTGGTTTCAGATTCTTCGTCTATAAAATGGGGTAATAATAACACCGACTTCAAGAGGTTATTATGAGGCTTAAATGATAAAATGCTTAGCACAACTAGTGTACAATGAATACTAGTTGTTAATACAAAGCACAAAGTTCTATTTGGAATTGTGGGAGATTTAGTTGAAAAATATACATGAGATAGGTAATAGAGGACATCAAACTCTAAGCTTAAGAGGTTGGCTTTAATCTAAAAGGCAAGAAAGAGGTATTGAAGGGACCTCTTACAGCAAGAGAATGATACAGCAAAGGCTTCTTATATCTGCGTATAACCACAATGTTGAACAGGGAGGATTCCTGAAGCGTTATCAGAAGGAGACTATTTTGAACTCTGGCTGTGTCTTAAAAATGGGGCAAGTTCTTCCCTTGTTCATCCTTAGAGTCTCTTTAAATAATAATCATAGTTTTTATTCAATAATTAATAGTGTGCAGGACCACGTACTAATCAAAATTTCACAGTCAATCCTCCTCCTGCTTCCCAGCTAGGTCCTTCTGCGCGAAGGAGAAGGCAGGGTGTGGTCCCTCCCTTGCTCACCTACTGCTTCTGCCTCTACTCACTTTTTTCACTAAATGTGATTTCTGGACTCTCTATCGTGGGAGGGGATTAGGAGATGACAGCTAGAGGAAGCAGAGAAATTCTTATTCGATTAATACCATCCTAATAGGGCTTCACTATTTGGGGATCCATTTTAAAGCTCTTTCCTGGGCCATTTTGTGAATTCTTGGAAGGTTTCACTGGGAGACTTCAACAGCATTTCCTGTGACCCGGGTGGTAAATTTTCCTCCAAAGGACCCCCTCCTCAGTCCTAGTTTCCTGGCAACCGTGTCTCCACAGACCTCCAGGTGGTCCTCTTGGGCAGAACGCAAGATGGCTCCATGCCAGCCATCCTCCCCACATGAGCCACGTGAGTCCCATGAGAAATATCCTCACCTTCATCACCGCCCACACTCTGTATGGGCAGGCTGCCAGTGTAGCCCTGCTTCTCCATGTTGGCCAACAGAACAACTAGCCAGCCCACATTTTACCTTTTCGATTTTCCAGGCAGGGCTCAGACACCAGTCTGTAATGCCCCTCCATCTCTGGTGTCGCATATCAAGCTCACCAAATGATCCCCTGAAGCCCTTTTCCCCTGACCTGTAGTAAAAGGGGAGCAGCCCTCCCTCAACCCTTGGGAGGAATGGGATTCGCAGCCAGGTCACCCATCGTCCTTCACACAATTCTCTTAATCTCCATCCTCAACTCATATTAGAAATGTGGACAAAAGAATTTAAGGATTATCTTGGCTGCTAACTCTGAAATTTTTGTATGGTGATGTTTTTAAGAGATAGCACCTATTATCTTCTTGTCTTAGCAAAACTGAGATAGAAGAATCTAATTTTAGCACCTATTACACATATTTTCCCAGGACAGTGCCTAGGTCTTGGTGGTTGATAACTGGTGCATTAGGGAGACAGTTGCAGCTGAAGTTTGCAGGACAGGTTGGCATGAGGAAAACTAGTTTGAATCTGCAGTGATCCAGGAATAAGGAAACAGATGTTAGTAAGTGAGGGCCATTTAGCTCAGGGAAGAGAAAATTAGAAAGGCATAGGAATTCTCAGTATAAGGAATAGAAGAAGACTGTCATATAGGAAAGAGGAAAGACTTGATTCATTTTGTTGAAGGAGAAGACTTGGGATAAAAGAATAAATTTATAGGGAAACAGATTTGGAGTCTGTGCAAGACTTTTCAAATACCAGTGGCATGATAGCCTGTTCCTGCAGTGAGCGCCCAGGGTTAGAGTGTGCAAGCAGACGTGGGACTCGGTCCTCTCATGCTTCTCCACCTCATGAAGTGACATCACTGTCCACCCATTGCTTGAGCCCAAACCTCAGAGTCAGCCTTGATTCTTCCCTTTATCCCCACATCCAGTCCTTCCACAAATCTATCTCCAAAGTATTTTTAACAAATCTTTGTCCACTTGTCTCCACATGCACTGCTCTCACCCAGCCCAGGCCACCATCATGTGACAGTGGGACCCCTGTGCCTTCCTCTCATGAGGCTTACAACCCATTCTCCATATAGTTAGTGAAGTTACCAGAGGGATCCTTTCGAAAAGCAAAGCAGGATGTCTCTGCCTTCCTTGAGACCCTGGCCTCACCTTGAACTTAGAATGAACCTCCAGCTCCTCAGCCTAGCCCCAAATACCCCACAAGACCCGGCCATGGCCACCTTTCCAGATGCATCTCATATGGTTCTCCTCTTAGGTCCCTGCACTAAGCCACATCAGTCTTTTCATGGTTTCCTAAACAAGCCAGGTTTATTCCCAAAGATCTTCATACCTGATGTGCCCTGCGTGATACCCCTGGAACCATGATTGTCTCCTTCCATTCATCTGGGTCTAAACTGAAACATCACTGTTTGGGAAAAGGTTTCCTGATAACACAATTTAAAGAATTCTGCCTTACCTCCACCCCTCTCAGTCTCGGCTACATTACTGCATGTGCTGTTTTCTGTCTACCAGTTATCACTATCCTAAATCATTACTTGTTTGCAGCCGATCTGCCTGACTACCATATGCACTTTATGAGGGCAGGGACATTGCCTTCTTTGTCCAGTGTTATATTCCCAGCATACATAATAGGTACTCTGAATGAATGAATGATTGAATTGTCTTGATCAGAGATATTAGAAGATTCCAGTTATAAGAGGAAGGGGAAGCTTAGACCTCTAGGGTCACTGCAGTCTGTGTCTTCGGCAGGTCACTCCATAGCAATGGAGAAGAGGGAATACATCTACAGCACACGTGAAAGACAAAATTGATGAGACACATTGTGTGTGGAGGAAAAGGGTAGGGCACCATGAACATGAGCTTCACAGTCGGGGGCCTGGGAGTCTCAAGAATAGTAGTGTTGATAGAAGTTTGGAAACTGAAAAGGGATTTCTAAAAAGTTATGATAAAATACACGTACCATTCAGTTTCTACATTTTAACTCTTGTCAAGTGTATAGTTTAGTGGCTTAAGTACATTAACATTGTGGGGTACCATCACCACCGTCTTTCCACGGAACCCCTCCCACCTTGCAGAACTATACTCTGTCCCTGTTGAACACTAACTCCCAGTTCTCTCCTTCCCCCAGCTCCTGGAAGCCACCATTCTGCTTTCTGTTGCTATGATCTTCACTACTCTACGTACCTTATATCAGTAGAATCACACAGTACGTGTCCTTTTAGAACAGGCTTATTTCCCTTAGCGTAAGGTCAAGGTTCACCCGTGTTGTAGCAGGTGCCGTAATTTCCTTCCTTCTTAAGGCCAAACAATATTCCATTGTATGGAGAGACCACATTTTATTTATGTAATTCATTCATCAGTTTGCCACCGTGTGGCCGTCATGAACAGCATTGCTGTGAATATGGGTGTGCAAATACTTACTTGTGTCCCTGCTTTCAAATCTTGGAGGTATATACCCAGAAGGGATTGCTGGATCATATGGTAGTTCTATTTTTAATTTTTTGAGGAACCTGTGAAGGCATTTTTGCAGGAAAAGTCTTGAGCTCATTTTGGACATGGTGATTTTCAGTTGGAAATACAACAGAGTCTGGGAGCAAGAAGTCTGGGTGAAAGGTATGTTTGGGAATCAGATACCAAGACTTGATCTTTAAGCTGGGAGGCCAGGTTTATTTGGGATAGCTGATGCCAGGAAAGCACAGGAGCTTCCTGAGGGGGGTGAGGAGGCCAAGCAGTGAGCAGAGCTGAGCGTCAGGCAGTGGCCACAATGAGGGACCGAGAGATGGGGAAAAGAGCCACAGAGAAGGTAAAGATGATGGCGATCAGAGAGGTAGGAAATCCAGTGTGCAGCAAATTAAGAATGTGAGTTTTATTTTTTAAATTTTTAAAACAATTTTATTTATTCATTTATTTGTCAGAGAGAAAGATCCAGTGCACAAGCAGGGGAAACAGCAGACAGAGGAAGAAGGAGGCTCCCTGCGCAGCAGGAAGCCCAATGTGGGACTTGATCCCAGGATCTTGAGATCATGATCCAAACTGAGGGCAGCTGCTTAACTGACTGAGCCACCGAGGAGTCCCAGAACATGAGGTTTAAATGAGAGGTAGAGGCAGAAGATGGAAACATGTTTGCAGACTATCTATGACAAGAATAGGAGGAGAATCCTAGGGGAACTTTAAAGGCGATTTCGATAACATGATGGGATCAAATCCTCTAGCGGGAGACTAGGGGATGAGTAGTGACAGTGTGGGCGAAGGTGCAGCGCATTTATAGATGAGGCTAGGAGCAGAGACAGTCACACGGCTCCAACAGCTGTGTCACGAGGCATCTTGCGATGCAAAACAGGAAATCAGTGCATTTTAAGGAGAGCAAGGAAGGCGAGTAGGGTTCAGCGGGAGAGCCTTTGGGAATGATAAAGAATAGGGTGCAGAACTTGTATGCCGGAGCTTACTTTCCCAGAGGAGAAGGGTTTCCCACCAGAGCCGGGCCACCTGTGTTGCCAAGATCTTGCTTCCTGTCTGCAGGTGGGGCCCTCCTGTTCTTCTCACATGTTCCAAACCTTCTCTTCGCTCGGGATCCCTTCCCCGGCCACGCCTTGGTCTTGGCACATGACCATGCTTCTCACTTTGCTGAGGAGAATGAAAGCCTCATACCTTTCCCCTCCACTCATTCTCTCAGCATCCACACAGCCGGCTTCACCCATGGCCTCTGCGGATGGGGGCCCTGTCACCCGTCTCCCCCCTTGTCACCATGCTGCTGTTCCTGCCTCTGTCACTATCTTCATTCAAGGCTACCAACCTCCTTTAATGACAAGATGGAATAGGAATCAGTTATTATCTTAACTGAAGATAAGCTAAATCTCACCATCTTCCCCCCCAAAGCTCTTAAAAAAATTAATCAGACCGTATAATTTTCCTGCTTGGAACATCCCACAGCTTCCATCTAGACTGGGTGGGGTAGCCTCCTTATCACATCTAGAGAACTTCGCAGGCTCAGGGCCCCGCCACATCTCCCACCGCCCCCCCACACCGCCCCTGCTGGGAACGTTTCGGCCCCACCAGCCTTCCTACTGCTCTTCCAACTCACCAATCCTGTTCCAGCCCGAGGCTGTAGCTCTTAAAGCTTCCTCTGCTTGTGGTGCCCACGCCCACATTTCTCCTTTCATATCTCCGCTCATCTGTCCCCTGCTCAGAAGGGCGGGGTCAGGGACATAATTTACAGGGCCCAGTACACCGTGAAAATGCAGAGCAGGGCCCCTTGTTCAAAAAGCAGGAAGAAAAGTTTTTCCTTTCCTTTGTGGTCTTCCTCAGTCTGTCACGGTGTGTTTCACTTGTCATATACTGTCATGCTCTTTCGGGTGCAAGGATCATGGGCTTAGTGCAGACGTTCACAGGGGCCCCTACCCTGTGTCCTCCCTGAGTCCCCCTGTGCCTGAGCCCAGGCTCCCACTGCTGCTCGGGGCCTGGGGAGCAGGCAGCGAAGAACCCAACGGGAGGTGGCAGAAGTGGGAGCTAAGGTTTCAAGCCCCAGACACGTGCTCCACTGTTCCATCAGATTGCACTTACAAGTTGTGAATGCAAATCTAATGTTACTAAACAATTTAAGATGGCACTTGCGGGGGATCAAAGCCCAGGCCAGAGTCGTCTCTGAGTGCTGGCTCGCGCAGCTGCCCAGGCACGTGATCATGAAGGCCACCCTGCAGAGAGAACTTTCTCCACCACCATGTCTTGCCAGGTTCTTTGTTCTCTTTCCTGGCTTTCTCCATTTCCTGAATTCGCTCCGGTTTCTTCCAGCGCTTAAAACTGCCTGGAGTTCTATTTGTTTGCCATCTCTCTCTCCTACTCTGGGCGCTCAAGGACCCTATCTGCCCGGTGTGTAGTAGATGCTGATTAAATAGTTATTGGAGGAATGAATGAGAAGTTCCCAGAATCAGCTCGCACTTGTGGCCTACTTTCAGCCACATAAAACCATAATGCCTTTTTCATAACGTTCACGATGGCACCTTTCACTGTACTTGAGCTAGAGGAGGATGATTTTTAATTTTTCACATCTCAGATGTGTTGCGTCTTTGCCAAGTCCTCATTTTCATCTTTCAAAGGAAAGATTAGAAACTGTAGAAGTACTTCTCTGGGTGCGGAAAGCAGGCCAAGGATGGTCATATCATTTTCTGTTTATCAAGCATCTGTGGTACTTTAGCAGGACCAGCCGGGAAGAACAGTTCTCTGTCTCTCACTCTTTTCCCATGGTGGCCACTGTTCATTTTGCTCTCTCCCATACTGAGCTAGGGGTTCAGGGTCAGGCCCAGGGAGACTCGTAGAAAGGAATCCACCGCCTGTCCAGGATCAGAACTACTCACGCATGTTTCGGGCTCCGTGCTCTATTGGGAGCTTTTGGAGAGGAGGACCAGCCTACCCACCCCCCCTTCCCGACATGCCTCCTTCCTCGCTTAGCGAACTCCCTTGGTTCTCGGCATCAACATCACTTCCTTGGGAAAACCTTCCTCAAGCACTCAGACCAGACCCTCCTCATAGGTCCTCCCACCACTCGTCCTGCTCCATCGATTTCCATGATTCCAATGAATCACTTCATTGAGTGATGATTTGTTTAATGACTGTCTCCCTTACCAGCTGTAAGCTCTATGTGGGAAAGTACTATAGACAGAACACAGTGTCCCCTCAAAGTTCCTTTGTTGCAATTCAACCCCCCAGTGTGATGGTGGAAGAGGTGAGGCCTTTGAGAAGTGATGAGGTCATGAGGGTGGAGCCCTCATGAACAGGATTGGTGCCCTTACAAAAGAGACCCCAGGGAGTTCCCTTACCCCTTCAGCCATGTGAGGGTACAAAGAGAATACAGATATCTATGAACCAGGAAGGTTGCTCTCATTGGGCACTGAATCTTCAATTATAATCAAAATGAAAAGACAAGAGTGGATCCATCGAGCCATTTCCCAAAGAATGGTCTTTCCCAACCAGAAGTCCCAGGCTGTTAAACCATGTGGAGGGAATAAATGAGCACCTCCTTGGAAACCCCCAGTCTCCAGGGCTGACTCAGATGAGGGCATTTTCCTCCTCTTACTCTCCCTCTCACCTGCTCTCCCTTTTCTGCTTCCGGGCACAGCCGCCCGGGTACTGTGTTTAAACCTCTTATCTAAGGCCCAGCTTTGTGTCCCTCACAATCACTATGTTCCAGCTTTGGGAACCATTTGATACTAAAAGTAATTATAGGCAGACTTCTGAGACAAAAGCCTAATTCCTCCTTGGTTTCTCCTATTAGAATAAAGACTCTAGAAGTAAGGATTCAAATGAGACTGAAGGCTGCAAATTGTGTTTTGTGATGGAGGATAAATCATTCCCTGTCAGGGCAGGGGCGCGTCTTCTCTCGCAGAGGCAGAATCAATAGTGACAAATGGTGACGCTGGAAAATGATGCTTTGCTCCAGTGGCCAGGCTGCAGGCTAAGTCCCAGTAGAAGATTTACCTTTATGGGGCGATTGCCCTTTCTTAGCTCTTTTACGTTTGAATGTATCGATTCTCTATTTACTGATAATGGCACACGGAGTGAGCGTCAATGGTAATATCCCGGACAGGGGTAAACGCTTCCGACGTGCTGGGGAGTTTTGTTTGTGTTTTGTTTTTATAAGTTAAGCCTGTGAGATGCACCAGTCGTGGTCTGAGAACACTGGCCTCTCTGGAGAGGCGCTGTCACCACTGTCCCCGTGTCGTTATTCTCGCTTCTGTCGTCTTCACCTTCATCACGCCTTCCCTAGTGTGACATTAATCCCAGTGTGCCTTCCCAGGTGGCTTTGCAGAGGAACCACACTCTCCGAAACGTAACTTAGGGCCTGAGTACCATTAACCGCATGGCCTCCTTTATGTTATCACAACTGATGAGGCAGCAACCATCATGTATTTGCATTGTGTGTGTGTGTGGGGGGTGTGTAAGTGAGAGAGAGAGGGAATAGAACAACTTATTCTCAACTCCCCATTTTTATCAAGGTGAAATAAATCACTCTCCTCGTCACATGCAATGATTGTCCTATTTTTCTCCCCCTAAGACATATGACCAGGTTTCCTTCCCTCTAAAAGGTTCATTTCACAAGTTTCCTCTGACTCAATATCCAGATAATGGAACCACAGCCGAAAGCTTCAAGGACCTTGGAGCTGGTGGTTGGCGGTGAGAGACATTGAATCTGAGCTCAAATCGCCCTGTTCTGAGCACTGAGAGACTTCGGGAAACATCATTAGCCCTGTTCCAGCTGTCCCGAAGGTGACGTCATAGTCATTCAACAGTAAGAAAGTACTGCGGTTGGGTGGGGACAGGATCTGGAGTGAGAAGCACCGAGAAGCAAGCAGGTGGCGTTAAGGCCTATTAAGTCCTTGCTTAAAGGACCCTCTTCTCCACCTCAACAGACGCAGCCCACGGCATGTCCTTGAAGACGGCCCAGACACCCCTTAAACTCGTACAAAGAACGGTCAGTTCTTCCACGATTGTACAAGCCTTATTAGCGCTTACCATCTAGAAATGTACTTATTTGCTTTACACTCTCTCTCTCCACTTCTCCTAGCCTTTGAGCTCCGGGAAGGAGCAGCGTCTTTAAGACAATATCTTTTTTAAAGCCTAACACAGTGGCTGGTACACAAGGTACTCAGATAAAGCCACATGATTTTCTGACAAGCAGATAAGCACCTTGGAAGGGTTTCCTTGGAGATTTGGTCTTCTTTTTATTTTTTCCTTGTTACAAAAATGTTTTATTATGGAGACTTTTGAAAATGTACATAAATAGACTAGGATAATTACACCAATTCACATATCCACCTGTGACTGAATCTAACCAATTGCCCCCTTTTCCTCTTCCCCACTCACATTGTTTTGAAGTTCAAACAGTTACCATAAAACTGCATCTCTAAATGTTTCGTTTGAATCTCTAAAAGAGAAGACCTCATTTTTTGGACACATAACTACAAATACCATCCGTGCAAAAACCCTGTGATTCTTATGGGCATAGCTATCCTGCCCATCTTCACATTTGTGCTATCTCACAAATGTCATATGTTTTTATCGTTTGAATCAGGATCCAAATACAAAGCATATATTGCAATTGGATATGTCTTTCTCTCTCTCTCTCTCCTTTTTTTAGATTTTATTTTTAAGTCATCTCTACACCCAGCATGAAGCTTGAACTCATGACCCCGAGATCAAGAGTCACATGCTCCATCCACTAACAGAGCCAGTCAGGTGCCCTAGATGATCAATGTCTCTTAAATCTCATCTAATATTTATGTTTCTGATAATTTTCTTTAATTTTTTAAATTTTTTAACTCTAAATTATGAGATAATCGGAGATTCACACACAGTTGTAAAAAGTAATGCAGAAGATACCTATTCCCCTCACCCACTTTCTCTCAATGTCAATATCTTTTTTTTAAAAAAGATTTTATTTATTTGACAGAGAGAGACAGTGAGAGAGGGAACACAAGCAGGGGGAGTGGGAGAGAGAGAAGCAGGCTTCCCACCAAACAGGGAGCCCCGATGCAGGATGGGATCGTGACCTGAGCCGAAGGCAGATGCTTAACGGCTGAGCCACCAAGGCGTCCCTCAATGTCAGTATCTTACATAACTATAGTCCAAGGTCACAACAAGGAAGTTGCTGATACATACTAGCAGCCTTACTGAGATCTCATCACTCATCCGTGTGCGTGAGTGGATAGGGCTATGTGTTGGGTTTGGGGCATTTTCATCCCATGTGTAGATGTGTGTATCTACCACTACCATCAAGATACAGAATGGTTCTTGTATCACAAAGATTGCTTGTGCTACCCTTTTCTAGGCACACCCAAACCCCTCCCTCCTCTTCTCCCTTCTCCCTAACCTAGGGCAACCATTCTTCTCTTCCTCATCTTCATAATTTTGTCATTTTAAGAATGTCTTATAAATGGAATCATACGGTAGGTAGCCTTTGGAGATCGGCTATCATCCCGCTCAGCATAAGTCCCTTGAAACACAGCCAAGTTGTTTTGTGTATCCATTGTTTGTTCTTTTTGTTGCCGAGTAGCGGTCCATGGAATGGACGTACCATTGTTCACTTAACCATCCGCTCCCTGAAGAGCATCTGGGCTATTTCCAGTTTTTGTTGATTACAAATAAAGGAATACTCGTGTGTAGGTTTTTGTGTGAAGTTATTACTTCTCTAGGATAAATGCCCATGAGTACAGGTGCTGGGTTTTTTGATAAGCAGACGTTTTGTAAGAAACTGCCATACTCTTTTTTAAGCAAATGTACCATTTTACATTCCCACCAATAATGTATGTATGAGTGATCTAGTCTCTCTGCATTCTCTCCAGTGTTTGATGGTTGTCATTATTATTTAAGAGCCATTTGATGGTTATGTAGTGATGTTTCATAGCTCTTAGATTTTTAATCTCAGTAAAAAAGCTCATTTTGTCTTAGTATAAAGGCTTATTATGAAAAATGTAAGAAACAAGATAATTATGAAGTTAGAAAGAGGAAATAAAAATCACCCTTAATCTTTCTACCCAGATAGAACTATAGTTAACATTGGTATATGTCCTTGTGGGTGTTTTCTTCATAAATATTTGTCTAGTTATCTATATTTTATAAAACTAGAAACATATGACAGGTATAATTTTGCATGTTTCTCTTTTTGATGACATTATATGAGAAATATTTTCCAATGTATCCTATTAAATACTTTTTGAAAACATGTTTTTTGTTTTTCTTGAGGTTTTTGGAAAAATATGATTTTAATGGCTATATGATATTCTGTTGTATGGAGATAATTTTTATTTTTATCTATCTTAAAACTTCCAGTGTAATTAATATACATTGTTATATTAGTTTCAGGTATACAATATTGTGACTCAACAATTCTATACATTACTCAGTGTTCATTGTGATAAGTATACTGTTTTTTTGTTTGTTTTGTTTTTGTTTGTTTCTTTGTTTTTTTAAGATTTTATTTATTTGACGGAGAGAAACACAGCCAGAGAGGGAACACAAGCAGGGGGAGTGAGAGAGGGAGAAGCAGGCTTCCCGCCGAGCAGGCAGCCCGATGTGGGACTCGATCCCGGGACTCTGGGATCATGACCTGAGCTGAAGGCAGTCGCTTAACCAACTGAGCCACCCAGGCGTCCCGATAAGTGTACTGTTAATCCCCTTCACCTATCTCCCCATCCACCTCCCCTCTGGTAACCATCTCTTTGTTCTCTGAATTTAAGAGTCTGTTTTTTTATTCTTTTATTCTTGGTTTGTTTGTTTTGTTTTTTGAATTGCACCCATGAGTGAAATTATGGTATTTGCCTTTCTCTGGCTGATTTATTTTACTTAGCAATGTACCCTCTAGGTCCATTCATATTGTTGCAGATGGCAAGATTTTATTCTTTTTTATGGCTGAGTGATATTCCATTGTATATATACCAGCGCTTCTTTTTTTTTTAATTAAGTTTTAATTTTAATCCTAATATAGTGAATATACAGTGTTATATTAGATTCAGGTGTACAATATAGTGATTCAACAATTCTATACATCACCCAATGCTCATCACAAGTATGTTCCTTAATCCCCATCACCTATTTCACCCATCTCCCCACCCCTCCCCTTTGATAACTATTAGTTTGTTCTCTATAGTTAAGGGTCTGTTTCTTGGTTTGGCTCTCTTTCTCCTTTTTTCCTTTGCTCTTTTTTCACTTAAATTCCACATAAGGGTGAAATCATATGGTATTTGTCTTTCTCCAACTGACTTATTTAAAATTTTTTTTTGAAGATTTTATTTATTTGACAGAGAGAAACAAAGCCAGAGAGGGAACACAAGCAGGGGGAGTGAGAGAGGGAGAAGCAGGCTTCCCGCCGAGCAGGGAGCCCGATGTGGGACTCGATCCCAGGTCTCCGGGATCATGACCTGAGCCGATGGCAGTCGCTCAACCAACTGAGCCACCCAGGCGCCCTCCACCTAACTTATTTTGCATAACATAATACTCTCTAGCTCGACCCATGTCATTGCAAATGGCAATATTTTATTTTATTTTTGTGGATGAATAATATTCACACACACATATATATTCTTTATCTGTTCATCTATTGATGGACACTTGGATTGCTTCCATAATTTGGCTATCATAAGTAATGCCGCAATAAATATAAGGGTACATATATCTATTTGAATTAGCGTTTTCATATTCTTTGGATAAATACCTTGTGAAATTATGGGGCCATACAGTATTTCTATTTTTAACTTTTTGAGGAACCTCCACAGTTTTCCATAGTGTCTGCACCACCTTGTATTCTCAACAGTGCACATAAGTTCTTCCACATCCTTGCCAACATTTGTTGTTTCTTGTGTTTTTGATTTTAGCCCTTTTGACAGGTGTGAGGTGATACCTCATTGTGGTTTTGATTTGCATTTCTCTGATGATGAGTGATGCTGAGCATTTTTTCATTTTTTCATGTACCTCTTGGTCATCTGTATGTCTTCTTTCTTTGGAGAAAGGTCTGTTTGTGTCTTCTGCCCATTTTAAATTGGATTATTTGGTTTTTTGGTGTTGAGTTGTGTAAGTTCTTTATAGGTTTTGGATAATAAGCGTTTATCAGGTACATCATTTGCAGATACCTTATTCCATTTAGTAGGCTGTCTTTTTGTTTTGTCGATGGTTTCCTTTGCTGTGCAGAACCTTTTGATTTTGATGTAGTCCTAGTAGTTTATTTTTGCTTTTGTTTCTCTTGCCTCAGGAGACATAGGTAGAAAAATGTTGCTATACTTGATGTCTAAGAAATTACTGCCTGTGTTCTCTCCTGGCATTTTTATGGTTTCAGGTCTCACATTTAGGTCTTTAATCCATTTTGAGTTTATTTTTGTGTATAGTATAAGAAAGTTTCATTCTTTTACATGTAGCTGTCCAGTTTCCCCAACATTTGTTGAAGAGACTTTTTCCTATTGCATATTCTTGCCTCCTATGTCAAAGATATCATGGATTGATAATCATGGATTTATTTCTGGACTCTCTATTCTGTTATATTCATCTATATTTCTATTTTTGTGCCAGTACCATGCTGTTTTAATGAGTAAAGCTTTGCAGTATTTCTTGAAATCTGGGATTGTGATATCTCCAGCTTTGCTCTTTCTCAAGATTGTTTTGTCTATTTGGGGTCTTTTGTGGTTCAATACAAATTTTAGGATTATCTGTTCTAGCTCTAAGAAAAATGCTGTTTGTATTTTGGTGCATTAAATCTGTAGATTACTTTGGGTAGTATGGACATTTTAACAATATTTGTTCTCACACTCCATGATCCTAGAATATCTTCTCATTGTGTCATCCGCAATTTCTTTCAATGTTTATGATTTTCAGAGTACAGGTCTTTCACTTCCTTGGTTATGTTTCTTCCTAGATATTTTATTATTTGGGGTGTAATTATAAATAGGACTTTTTTCTTAATTTCTCTTTCTGCTGGTTCATTATTAGTGTATAGAAATACAATGGATTTCTGTATATTGATTTTGTATTCTGCCACTTTACTGAATTCATTTATCATATCTAATAGTTTTTTTGTGAATTCTTTAGGGTTTTCTGTATATTGTATTATGTCATCTGTAAGTAGTGAAAGTTTTACTTTTTCCTTATCAATTTGGATGCCTTTTATTTCTTTTTCTTATCTGATTGCTAAAGCTAAGACTTCCAGTACTCTATTGAATAAAAGTGGTGAGAGTGAGTATCCTCGGCTTGTTCCTGACCTTAGGGGGAGAGCTCTCAGGTTTTTCACCATTGAGTATGCTGTTAACTGTGAGTTTTTCATAGATGGCCTTTGTAATGTTGAAGTATGTTCCTTCTAAACCTACTTTGCTGAGTGTTTTTATCACGAATGGATGTTGTGCTTTGTCAAATGCTTTTCCTTCATCTATTGAAATGATTATAAGGTGTTATCCTTTCTCTTTTTGATGTGATATGTCACATAATTGATTTGCAAATATTGAAACACACTTGCCTACTGGGAATAAATCCTACTTGATAGTGGTAAATTATTTTCTTATGGTATTATTAGATTCAGTTTACTAATATTTTATTGAGGAATTTTGCATCTATGTTCATCAGAGATATTGGCCTTTCTTTTTTTAAATAATGTCTTTATTTGGCTTTGGTACCAGAGTTACGTTGGTCTCATAGAATAAATGTTGACGTTTTCTTTCCTCTTGTATTTTTTGGAATCATTTGAGAAGAACAGGTATTACTTTTTTCTTTTCTAAAAGATTTTATTTATTTATTTGGGTGAGGGGGGGAGAGAGAGAGTGCATGAATTGGGGAAAGGGCAGAGGGGAAAAAGAGAGAGAACCCAAACGGACTCCTCACTGAGTGTGGACCCTGACATGGGGCTTGATACTATGACTCTGAGGTCATGACCTGAGTGGAAACCAAGAATCAGACACTGAACCGATTGAAACAGCCAGACACTCCTTAATTTCTTTCTTTATGTGTTTGATAGAATTCACCTGTGAAGCCGCCCCATCCTGGACTTTGTTTGTTGGGAGTTTTTTTTTTTTATTATTATTATTACTAATTCAATTTAATCGCTGGTAATTGTCTGTTCAAATTTTCTATTTCTTCTTGCTTCAATTTTTTTAAAAAAATATTTTATTTATTTGACAGAGAGAAACACAGCCAGAGGGGGAACACAAGCAGGGGGAGTGAGAGAGGGAGAAGCAGGCTTCCTGCCGAGCTGGCAGCCCGATGTGGGACTCGATCCCGGGTCTCCGGGATCATGACCTGAGCTGAAGGCAGTCGCTCAACCGACTGAGTCACCCAGGCGCCCCTTCTTGCTTCAATTTTGATAGGTTGTATGCTTTTAGGAATTTATCCATTTCTTCTAGGTTGTCCAATTTGTTGGCATATTTTCATAAATTCTCTTGTAGGCACACAGAAACTAAAGAAATGGTGGCAACAGGGTGAATGATTCTACATCAGTAACATAACCAGAGTCTGTGTTTTTCGTATGTGGTATAGCAACTACAAGGAAGGCTACTACCCCACCTCACTCTTGCACTCACCCCCGTGCCCCATCTTAACCAAGGAGGACCAAGGCTGCAGAACCCCCGAGAGATTATGCTAAACTCACACCAAGACTCTGCTGCAATGCCTTCTATTTCTCTTACATGGTTAAGGAGCTGGGGCACCCTGGAAGTAGGAGAATGACAAGGTGAAATGGTCTGGCTCTGGGTTGTTTCTCTACCCTTGTCCTTCCTCTTCACCTTGCACCTCATTTAACCCAGGCTGAAGAACTCAAGACGTTGTTGATCTGCATAGATGCAGTGAATGGCAGGCATGATCTCTTTGTGGTGACAGTTGAGGACTTCAGGAGCTGGGCTGTCTTAATCCTCACTCTATGGTGAAGAATCCTGGAGATGGTTAAGACATCTGAGGGGTGTGATATCGCATTGTATCGTCTCCCTTGCTTGCTTTTTCTTTCCTTCATGCTTATACCCTGTAACTTAAACAGGTGGTGTGATACCAGAGAAGTGAGCACTTCGTCTTCCCTCCAAAATTAATTCTTTTATCAATCAAGCTGTGGCGGGTTCCCATTTGGCAAAACCAATGTATGGCCAAACATTAAGGCTATATTCAAAGTATCAAATGTACACCTATCTTCACTCATCATTTCTTTTTTTTTTTTTAAAGATTTTATTTATTTATTTAAAAGTGAGAGAGAGAGAGAGAGCGAGCATGAGAGGGGGAGGGGCAGAGAGAGAAGCAGACTCCCTGCCCAGCAGGGAGCCCGATATGAGACTCATCCCAGGTCTCCAGGATCATGACCTGGGCTGAAGGCAGTTGCTTAACCAACTGAGCCACCCAGGTGCCACTCTGCCCATCACTTCATCTCTTTGTCCTCTACACGGAAAGATGCCCATGCTGGTAGTGTCCATGACGTTATTGAAGATAGGAGATGAAAGGGGAGATCAGTGCTTCCTACTGGATTCCTACACACTACCTTCTGCTTTCAGTTGAGTAACTCTCACAATCCAGGGAATACAATCCCCAGTCCATCCCAGCCCTAGCATCCCACTGTCCTTTACCACCTCCACAACTCGCCCAATTTACTGTCCCTAATTTGAAGTTCATTTTTTTCTAAAGTTTAATTTTTGTAATGTGTTCTTTTGTGCTTTCTGACATCTGGGTAGCTATAACTGTAAATTTTGGTGACTTTTTCCTGCAGCAATGGCCAGACATTGATAGATTGACCAGTGAATGGAGAGCTGAGTGATATTTACCTGCCTGGTGATTCTGACATATTTTGTACATGCATCTCTTGGGAGCCTACAACTCAGCTTCCTTATCAACAAAATAGGAACATAGAGACAACTGTGTAATCTCTAACTCCCCTCTACCTTCATCCCCAGTTCTAACCATTCTAGTTACCTGTGGATCTCAGTGAGGGCTTTCGGTTAGGATTAGTCGGGAACACAAGCTACCTCCCAAAAGCCCTGCAGGAATGCCTACTTGGGCTCTGGCACTTCAAAGTGAAGTGAAGTGAAGAGGACTTCTGTCATTTTGAGGAGAGACGCAGTCTAAAGAGCACATACCTGGCAGTCCAGGCCTTTCCCCTTTACTATGGGTTTTATTTTCAAAAAGCCTTCATTCTCAGGAATTTAATATAAGGATGTCAGTTGCAAGACAGTGGAATAGAAAGACAGCTGCTTTGAGATCTGGGATTTAAAAAATAATCTAGGTCATGAGCATGTGCACATGTGTGGGGGGGTGAGAGAGTGGGGATGAGCGTGTGTGTGTGTGTGTGTGTGTGTGTGTGTGTGTATGTGTGTGTTTCTTGATTTTCCCCTTGAAACAACCTTGGCTGAAACAGCCTCCTTCCTGGAATGCTATTTCAGAGTAGGAGTGAGCTCTTAGTTTCTCCAGTGAAAACATGGAAAGTTCGAATCGAGCAGCACTGACAGTTCTGAATTGAAAACAATAATCCAGCACCTTGGCATTTCAGAAGCTTCTGAGAAAGCGAGCCTGGGATGTAGGAAGAAGAGAAATTGGGTGAAAGTAATTGTGAAAAGGCAGAGAGGAACTATAATTCATGCCAATGATACCAATACTTCCTACCAATTGCTTCAGTTTCTCCTCACAGCGTCCTAGGAGGAAGGCGCCATCCCCCTTTCACAGAGGAAGAAACCATGTTCCAGAAGGAAAGTAACTTGCTCAGCATCACCTAGCTAGACAGGTGAGGCCAACCTGAGAGCTGGCCTCCCCAAAGCCACCACCTCTTTCCTCTCATTTTTCTCCAGTATCTGTTTCAAGGACACCACTTCCAGAAACTTCGATCTGAGGAAAGCTGGTCTACCTGTGCCTGGCTGGGAAGGCCAGGCTCCTCGCTCTGGGCTCACTCTGTAGGCTGTGGGGTCAGGGAAGCGGATTCACTAGGAATGCTTGCATCCATTTTTATTTTTCTTTGGAGTTCTTGATTTCCTTATCCCGATGGAGACCAACAATTTCCTCTTAGTTTCTCTCAACAAAATTCTGGAAAGCTCGGGAGCAGGGTGCCATCATTTGTTTTCGCCCAGCCACAATGTCTGAGTAATGTCAGGGAAAGTTACCTATCAAAGCCAAACTACCTTCATTTGCCCCCAGCTATTTTGGGACATATGATTTGTTACATCTTAACTTCAGCCCTCATTTCTTAAAAGAGAACTTAACTGTGAGTATGTATAATCTTCTTTTCATCTTCAAAGCACTCTACAGTATTAACTAATTAAGCCTCAGCAACACCCTGATTAACTCCTTTTTATAGATGTGGGAAAAGAGGCATGGAAATAATAAAAAATGCCCTCGGTCACGATGGAATGTGCATTCTGAGGCAGGATTAGAATTTGAAATGTCCCGTCTCCACCTCCCATAAAACCACCAGCCCCGTCTGCAGCCCTAATGCCTGGGCGGAAGGATATGATCTAGCCATCTCATTTCTTGCATTCCTCAAGAGAGCCTGCCCTTTCTCCAGTGCTCTTTCCTATTCATTCTGTATGGCATCACGCCATGATTTTATTCACTTCTTAAATCAGGGGAGTTATGGGGAAAAGTGAACAAAACGCCCAATTCTTATGGTTCCACTCAGCTCTGTTGCATCTCCCCTTGGAGTCTATTCTTAGACATACCACCCGTTCAGGAATCCAAGGTAAGCCAGCTTTATCTGGCAGTGTTCCCCAAAGATTTCTTCTTTCCATATGTCCAGACAGAAAGCTAAGCAGTAATTCAAAGACAGAAAGGGGTCAGCAATAACCATTTTCACAGCTACCAGGCAGAAACTTATCGTCAATTTCATCTTCAACACAATTTCTCAATCTTTTTAACGTTCCACATTTCAAGTGAAATTTATGGACAGCGGTTCCAGCCGGGGGAGAGTCTTACCGACAGGTATCAGACTGTTATTAGCATTCTGTGTTATAAATTAAAGGAGAAAACCTGTCTCTGAATATGTACCGGAGCCTTGCCAGCTTAGTAGGGGAGGTGGGCGTCAGACTACCTGAGCAAACCCCTTGGTGGAGCCCCAATGACGTTTAGGGACCCCCTCCTTTGAGAATTAATTATTCCTTCCTGGAATGATATAGCTTTGGCATAGTTCACGTAGGATTGTCACTGAGACAATAAGGACCTTACACTAAAACCCAGTTCTGCTATTAGTGGGATTGGGGGTGGTGGCACTGGCCACCTGTGACTTTCCCCCACCCTGCCCCACCCCCACCCATCTAAATCAGAGTCAGCGGGCTCAGTAGACTAGCACACGATTGGGCACAGAAAAAGCAAGATTTGAGCTTTGGCTCTGCTACCTCCTCAATATGTGATCAATTAGCCTTGCTGACCTATGGTTTTTTCACTCTAAACTGGGATAATAATAATAATACTTACCTAGCATAATGAATAAATAAAATGAATATATTTTCTGCATCCTGAAGAAAATTTCTTCATTTTTGTTTTTAATGATAATGGCTAATATTTATTAAGCCCTTACCATGTGCCAGACATGGTATTTAGGGGACTTTTATGTATAATTCTCTTATTTGTCTTCCCAAGAGCCTGATGAGTAAGTACTGTAATTGTACCCCTCTTGCAGATGAGGAAACTGAGACCTCGGGTCACCTGTTTGATAACTGGTGTGACCAGGATTCAAACCCAGCCCAGCGAGACCTAGCTGTAGGGCTCTAGGCCACCACAGAATATTGTCTTTAATCTCTAACTCCCTGTGGGACATTTCAGATATCTCGGAGTTCTGTCACATGCAACCAGTCTCAGACAAAATTCGCTATCCCCTCTTAAATTATAGCCTTTGCACTTAACAATCCCATTTGTTGAAGTTACTGTTTGGGGGCTTGAAATCTCTGGGTCATCTCTGTCTCTTCCTTTCCAGTGGAGTCACCATCTTGAGTTTCATCTTCAAGATAGAGCTCTCCTCCTGCCTCCTAATTCCTTTTGTCATGACCAGGGGCACGGCCTCCTTCCCTCAGACCTGGATTGTGTAATAGCCTCTGAACTTGTTTTCCTAACCCACTAATTGATCCTGACGTACCATTTTTGACACACACTCCCTTGGCCAAAAACTTTCAGTTGCCTGCTGGACAAAGCCCATGCCCTTGAGCCTGCTGTTCTTGGGCCGTCAGAGCCTGGCCCCACCCCTTCTAGCCACACCCCCTTCCCGCCCTGAGCATGCCCTGTGCTTTCTTGCTTTTATATTTTCGCTCATGTTTCTCTTTTCCTTTATGTCCTTCCTCTTCTCTCCGCCTACCCGCTGAATGGCAGCTGTCCAGGACCCCAATCAAGTCCTTCCTTGACTTCCATTCCCAAGCCATATTTCCTTTCCCCCAAATCAGTTAAGAATATGCCCTTTATCAGCCTCTGTTTATGATCACACACGCTAGTTAATTCTCCACAAATAATGTATATACCTTATTGCATCTTTCTGCGGGGAGGGAGAGGGGTAGAGAACATGCCTTATACTTCTCTACCTCCCATGCAGTACCACGTGAGCACTGCGCTGCATGCTGGGAATCTGGAGAGGTACCAGTTACATTGGGGAGTTCACAGGCTGATAGCATAGATCAACATATAAACAAATATCACCACTGGCTATGACATGGGCTGGGGTAAAGCCGTGCCTCAAGGATTCTGGGAGCACAGAGAGGAGCTCTGACTCCCTCACGAAACCAGGGACGGCCTCACAAAATGACCTTTGAGCTGACTCTTGAAGGGTGAGTAGAGGAGTAAAAGCCCTCAGGCAGGCAAGGTGGAGAATGCCTTTTGCTGAAAAGAGAATAGCACTTTCAAAGACCCAGAGGCATGTTCTGTCTGTGTCGGGCCAGGTGAGGTAAGAGAGTAAACTTGTGGGAAAGAACACCAGGGGAGGCAGCGGCTGGGTAGCTCAGCCGGTAAAGGGTCTGCCTTCTTCTGCTCAGGTGGTGATCCCAGGGTCCTGGGATTGAGCCCTACATGGGGCTTTCTGCTCAGTGGGGAGTCTGCTTCTCCCTCTGCCTCTGCCCCTTCCCCCAGCTTGTGCTCTCACTCTCTCAAATAAATAAATGAAATCTTTAAAAAACAAAACAAAATAAAACAAAACAAAAAGAACACCAGAGAAAATAGGCTGCACCCAGACGAGAAGACCTGGTCATGCGGAGAACTTGGGAATTGATCGCACAAGGTAGGTAAGAAGCCGGAGGTGGCTCGTAGGCATGAGGTGACGTGATCAGATCTGTATTTTTACAGAAAATTAATTATATTTTATAGAAAATTAATTCTGACAGCAGCACTCGAGTAAATTCTAGCTGGAGACACCCAAGGGAGAGATGCCAAGAGATTTTGAGGGTCTGAGCAAAGGCCTGGATAAGGGGTCTAGAGTGGTCCATTAATACCAGGCATGTTAAGGTGGACGTGGTAGGCCGTTGGATCTGGTGAGGAAGGACCTGAGAATGATGACTGAGGTCTTTACCTCAAGAGCCTAGAGTAACGACAGAGGTGGCAAAGCTGGTCGCCATGGCTCTTGCTGCTGTTGTCATTCCTGGCTGTCGGGTGCAGGAGGTAAAATTACTGGTACATGTTTTGTGCAGAAGGTGCTTGGTGGGCATTGATAAGGAGAGGCTGAGTAGCGGTTAAATATTTCTAATGTCTCTCTCAGTGCCTGGCACCTAGTGAGCACTTTAACCAATGTCTGTGGAGACATGAAGTGACCATCCACAGGAGCCATGAAGCATTACATGAATGAATAAATGCTTGTGGAAGGCCATGCCCTTACTTTCAGTGACAAAGAATACAATATGTACAGGTGCTTCTAGAGACGTGAGATTGTGCAAAGGTCCTCGAGTACGTCAGCACCTGGCCTGGTGGACATCCACGCTCTGTCTTCTCTGACAGAGGTCATCTGAGGGGTGACATGACCGGGTGACCAGGGTGAGGGTGGGGCTCAGACTGCAGTTCTTGGATGTGACATTGATGAATGGCTGTGAGGACACCGCACAAGGCCTGGGAGGTTTCCTCAAAGACAACGAAAACTGTGGATTTCCAGGCCAATAAATGTGGACGTTACATGACTATTTTAAGTGAGACATGGATATGTAGTCCATTTTTTTTTAACCTAAGAAATATGAACTATATGCTGACAAGCCATAACCTGCTCCATATGTATCCCCCTTTGCTGATGTCTTACGAGCCACGTTCTCAATAGCCGAAAACAGGGCTGAGGGCAGGGGAAGGGTGGAGGGAGGGAGAAAAGCGGAAGGGAGAAACGAGACTCCAGATAGAGACTTGAGGAATGGTCTGATCCACCCAGCAGATCCGGGCCTCGCAGCTTAGGTCAGCAGATGTGAGTGATGTCCTGTGACATGGAATTTTAAATATTAGTGGACATGTTTCAGTAGGAATAGCGCAAAGCCATTAATTTCTTTGGCATTTTCCGTACTTCGTTGCTGCTAAGCATTTCCAGTATGTTCACGTTAATAGAAATTTGGCAGGACAAGAATATTTCATGCCTGCATAACTCTAGTTAAAGGCACAGTATTGGGCAGTATTTTTAAAGGTAGAGGCTACATTCACACAGGTCCAGCAAATGCTATTTGAAAGATGAGAATGCAGTTTGCTCAATTTAACTGTTTTTTTTTTTTTTTCAATTTAACTGTTTTTTCTACAACTAGATTCTAATCACCGTGGCAATATCACGCTCAAGGGCACATTTCCACCAGTGACGTAAATGGCATTCCATGTGATTTATGCCTTTCTCTTCCATGGTGATGCAGAAAGGAAGAAATAACACATACTTATAGGGGGCACTCTATAAGTTTTATTAAACTGATTACAAGCATGGACTATAGTTTATCTGGAAATACCTGTTTTGCTTCACAATACTATAAGGCTTCTCCTCTCCCATTTTTCTCGTAAAACCAGAATTATATATAGGCTGCAGATAGATAGTATCTTCTAACAGAATTCCTCTATTTTATAGATGAAAAATCTGATAAGGGATGCAGAGGTAGTACTTTCTTGGTTGAGAGTGACATAAAATCTAATAGAAACGAACATAAGCAAAAATGGGATTTATTGGCTTCTAGAAATCAAACTGCCATGAGGAAAGCATCGTTTCCGAGACGTCTGGACTCAGATCTCAAGGAACGGTCCACCTTACATGGCTGTTGGCCACGGGTGCACATTGTAGAGAATGGCAGCACACGCCCCAGTCCCGGAAGTCTTATAGCATTTCACTGGCTCTGCGGGGGTCACGTGACCATCGTTGCAGGGAGCATGTACCTGTGGCTTAACCTAGGTCCTGTGCCTGAACCCGGGAGGCTGTGTGGGAGCCAGCGTGTCACTCCAAGCACAAGGGCTGTATGGATAGGAGAGGGAGCTGCCTCAGTGCGGAGCCCAGGTGCTAGGCGCTAAGAAGGAAGACTAAACCCTGGGTGGGGGGTGGGGAGAGGGCAGGACTAGTAAGTGGCCTTGC
>PITA01017727.1:0-42486 GCA_004023965.1 Spilogale gracilis | reverse complement strand
AGGCTGCACCAACTTGCATTCCCACCAACAGTGTAAGAGGGCTCCCCTTTCTCCACATCCTCTCCAGCACTTGTTTCCTGTCAATTTTGGCCGTTCTGACTGGTGTAAGGTGGTATCTCAGTGTGGTTTTGATTTGAATTTCACTGATAGCTAGTGATGATGAATATTTTTTTCATGTGTCTGTTATCCATTTGTATGTCTTCTATGGAGAAGTGCCTCTTCATGTTTCCTGCCCATTTTTTTGATGTGATGATATTTATTTCGGTTGTTGAGTTTGAGTAGTTCTTTATTGATCTTGGACATCAGCCCTTTGTCTGCAGTGTCATTTGAAAATATCCTCTCCCATTCCATGGGTTGCCTCTTTGTTTTGTTGACTGTTTCCTTTGCTCTGCAGAAGCTTTTTATTTTGATAAAGTCCCAAAAGTTCATTTTCGCTTTTGTTTCCTTTGCCTTTGGAGACGCGTCTTGAAAGAAGTTGCTGTGGCCAATGTCAAAGAGGTTACTGCCTATGTTCTCCTCTAGGTTTTGATAGATTCCTGACTCATGTTGAGGTCTTTCATCCATTTCGAGTTTATCTTTGTGTGTGGCATAAGAGAATGGTTGAGTTTCATTCTTCTATACGTAGTTGTCCAGTCTTCCCAGCACCATTTATTGAAGAGACTGTCTTTTTTCCACTAGATATTTTTTCCTGCTTTGTTGAAGATTATTTGACCACAGAGTTGCGGGTCCATATCTGGACTCTCAACTGTATTCCATCGTTCTATGTGTCTGTTTTTGTGCCAGTACCATGCTGTCTTGGTGATCACAGCTTTGTAATAAAGCTTGAAATCAGGCAACATGATGCCCCCAGCTTTTTCTTTTTCAACATTTCCTTAGCAATTCGGGGTCTTTGCTGGCTCCATATAAATTTTAGGATTGTTTGTTCCAGCACTTCGAAAAATGTTGGTGGAATTTGATTGGGATGGTATTGAAAGTGTAGATTCCTCTGGGCAGTATAGACATTTTTTTTTAATTTATTTTTTTTTATTGTTACTAAAATTTTTTTTCCCAGTGTTTCAAGATTCATTCCCCATTCCCCACACCCAGTGCTCCACGCTTTAGGTGTCCCCAGTACCCACCACCAGGTTCTCCCATCCCTCCACCCCAGTATAGACATTTTAACAATGTTTATTCTTCCGATCCATGAGCATGGAATGCTCTTCCATCTTTTTGTGTCTTCATTTTCTTTCATGAGTGTTCTGTAGTTCCTCAAGTACAGATCCTTGACGACTTTGGTTAAGTTTATTCCTAGGTATCTTACGGTTTTTGATGCTATAGTAAATGGAATCGATTCTCTGATTACCTTTCTATATTTTCACTGTTAATGCATAAGAATGCAATTGATTTCTGTGCTTTGATTTTTGTATCCTGCCACATTACTGAATTATATGAGTTCTAGTAGTTTGGGGGCAGAGTCTTTTAGGTTTTCCATATAAAGTATCATGTCATCTGTGAAGAGAGAGAGTTTGACTTCTTTGCAATTTGAATACCTTTTATTTCTTTTTGTTTTCTGATTGCATTGCTAGGACTTTAGCACTATGCTGAGTAACAGTGGCGAGAGTGGGCCTCCTTGTCTTGTTCCTGATCTCAGTGGGAAGGCTGTCATTTTTTTTTCATTGAGAATGATACTCGCTGTGGGTTTTTTGTTAGATAGATTTTATGAGGTTGAGGAATGTTCCCTCTATCCCTATACTTTGAAGAGTATTAATCAGGAACAGATGCTATATTTTCTCAAATGCTTTTTCTGCATCAGTTGAGAGGACCATGTGGTTTCTGTCTCTTCTCTTATTGATTTGTTCTATCATGTTGATTGATTTTCAAATGTTGAACCACTCTTGCATCCCAGGGATAAATCCCACCTGGTAGGTGGATAATCTTTTTAATGTACTGTTGGGTCCTGTTAGCTAGGATCTTGTTGAGAATCTTGGCATCCATATTCATCAGGGATATTGGTCTGAAATTCTCCTTTTTGATAGGGTCTTTGTCTGGTTTGGGGATTAAAGTAATGCTGGATTCATGGGAAAAGTCTGGAAGTCTTCCTTCTGTTTCTGTTTTTTGAAACAGCTTCAGGAGAATAGGTATTATTTCTTCTTTGAATAGTTGGTAGAATTCCCCAGGGAATCTGTCAGGTCCTGGGCTCTTGTATTTTGGGAGGTTTTTGATCACTGCTTCAATCTCATTACTAGATACTGGTCTATTCAGATTGTCAGTTTCTTCCTGTTTCAGTCTTGGAAGTTTATAGGTTTCCAGGAATGCATCCATGTCTTCTAGGTTGTTTAACTTATTGGCATATAACTATTGATAGTAATTTCTGATGATTGTTTCTATTTCCTTGGCATTGTGATCTCTCTCCTTTCATTCATAATTTTATTAATTTAGGTCCTCTCCCTTGTCTTTAGGATTAGTTTGGCCAATGATTTATCGATCTTATTCTTTCAAAGAACCAGCTTCTAATTTCCTTGATGTGTTCTACTGTATCTCTAGTTTCTAATTCATTGATGTCTGCTCTAATCTTTATTATTTCCCGTCCTGTGTGTGGGGTTGGCTTAATTTGTTGTTGATTTTCCAGTTCTTTAAGGTGTAAAGAGAGTTGGTGTATTTTTGAGTGAGGCTTGGATGGCTATGTATATCCCCCTTAGGACTGCCTTTGCCATATCCCATAAGTTTTGGATTAATGTATCTTCTTTCTCATTGGGTTTCATGAAATTTACGTTCTTTGATTTCCTAGTTGATCCAAACATTCTTGAGCAGGATAGTCTTTAGCTTCCAAGTGTTTGAATTCCTTCTGAACTTTTCGATGTGGTTAGTTCCAGTTTCAAGGCATTGTGGTCAGAGAATATGCAGGGAATAATCTCAGTCTTTTGGTATCGGTTGAGCCCTGATTTGTGATCTAGTATGTGGTCTATTCTGGAGAAAGTTCCATGGAGTATTCTCCTGTTTTAGGGTGGGATGTTCTGAATATACCTATGAGATCCATCTGGTCCAATGTGTCATTCAAAGCTCTTGTTTCTTCGTTGGTTTTCTGTGTAGATGATCTGTCCATTGCTGAGAGTTTAATGTTAAATTATAAGAGTTTGTGTGCCTGTGTGGCTCAGTCAGTTAAGCATCTGCCTTCAGCTCTGGTCGTGATCTGGGAGTTCTGGGATTGACTCCTGTGCTGGGCTCCCTGCTCTGCAGGGAGTCTGTTTCTCCCTCTCCTTCTGCCTCTTCCCCCCAGTTGTGTGTGCACATGCTCTCTCTCAAATAAATAAATAAATAAATATGTATATATGTATATATTTTTTAAGGCTTTTATTTATTATATTGTCAGAGAGAGGGAGAGCACAAGTAGGGGGAGCAGCAGGCAGAGGGAGAAGAAGACTCCCTGCTGAGCAAGGAGCCTGATGCAGGACTCGATCCCAGGACCCTGGGATCGTTACCTGAGCTGAAGGCAGACACCCAACCGACTGAGCCACCCAGGCATCCATAAATAAAATATTTTTAAAAGTTGTAAGAATTGGGGGCACCTGGGTGGCTCAGTTGGTTAAGCGACTGCCTTTGGCTCAGGTCATGATCCCGGAGACCTGGGATCGAGTCCCATATCAGGGTTCCTGCTCGGCGGGAAGCCTGCTTCTCCCTCACTCCCCCTGCTTGTGTTCCCCCTCTGGCTGTGTTTCTCTCTGTCAAATAAAGTCTTAAAAAAAAAAAAAAGTTGTAAGAATTGGGGCACCTAAGTAGCTCAGGTCATGATCCCAAAGTCCCAGGATCAAGTCCTGCATTGGTCTCCTTGCTCAGTGGGGAGTCTTCTTCTCCTTCTGACCCTCCCCACTCTCATGCTCTCTCTCAAAGAAATAAATAAATAAAATCCTAAAAAAAGATAACGCTTATAATTTTTTTAAAGATTTTATTTATTTAGAGAGTGTACGCACGTGAGCAGGGGGCTGGGCAGAGGGAGCAAGAAGGTCAAGCAGACTCCATGCTGAGTGTGGAGCCCAACACGCAGCCTGACGCCATCACCCTGAAATCCCGACCTGAGCTGAAACCAAGAGTCAGACGCTTAACTGACTGAGCCACTCAGACACCCTAATTTTAAGAGGTCTATATAATTTTAGCTATACTAGTCTTTGATCAGGGAGCACATAAATCTTTTCTCCCATTCTGTGGGTTGTGTTTTCACTTCCTCAGTAGTATCCTTTGAAACACAAATGCTTTTTTAAAAGATTTTCTTTTTTTTAATATCTTATTTATTTGACAGAGAGAAACACAGCCAGAGAGGGAACACAAGCAGGGGGAGTGAGAGAGGGAGAAGCAGGCTTCCTGCCGAGCAGGGAGCCCGATGTGGGACCCGATCCCGGGTCTCCGGGATCATGACCTGAGCCAAAGGCAGTTGCTTAATCAACTGAGCCACCCAGCCGCCCCAAAACACAAATGCTTTTTATTTTGGTGAAATCCAGTATCTTTCTTTTCTGTTCTATTGCATATAGTTTTAGTGTCATATCTAAGAAACCATGGCCTAATTCAAAGTCATTAGAATTTATACCATTATTTTCTTCTAAGAGTTTTACAGTTTTAGCTGTAAGGATTTTTCAGGTCTGCGATCCATTTTGAGTTGATTTTTGTGTGTTGACTGAAGTACTCCAACACCTCTGACTCTTGAGTCTCCCAGACCACTTCTCCTAGTGCCAAATGTCCTGGAGTTTCCTTCCTTCTCTGCGTATTGAAACCCTATGTTCTCTAACCTCTAACTCAAGTCTGTCTTCATGAAGCTTTTTTGGGTCCTGGAGGGAAGTGTCTGTGCTCACTAGATCCTATCACATACCACAGCCTTGTACCATGTTCATTCTGGGATGTGTATATGCATGTACACATCTCATCTGTCCTCCCAGGATGGGAGCTTTGCCTCGTCTGTCTGTGTTCTCTAGCATCTAGCACCCTGCCTTGCTCAAAGGAGATGTTAAATAGTAGATATTTTTAAAATATATTTCAGTGGTGGAGAATACTAGCTTCCATTTATTGAGTGTTCACCCTGTGCCAGGGACTTAACTAAAAGCCCCACTTGTGTTACTTCATCTTCTCACAACCTCGTGAGGCTCAGGTGCTGTTGTTACTCCCATACCGGAAGTGAGATGGTAAATATCGGATAACGAAGCCAGGTTCTAGATCCGGGCAGCCCAACTGCAGAGCTCATGCACTTGACCACTTGACCACAAAAAGAAGAAAAAAAGTGATGAAGTAGTGATCCATGCCACAATACGGATAGACCCTGAAATTATGCTAAGTGAAGGAAACCAGTCACGAAAGACCTATGTAGTAGAAAAAGATATCTCGGGGCGCCTGGATGGCTCAGTTGGTTAAGCGACTGCCTTCGGCTCAGGTCATGATCCCAGAGACCCGGGATCGAGTCCCACATTGGGCTCCGTGCTCAGCGGGAAGCCTGCTTCTCCCTCTCACTTCCCCTGCTTGTGTTCCCTCTCTGGCTGTGTTTCTCTCTGTCAAATAAATAAAATATTAAAAAATATATATATCTCAGGCTATTTTCTTTCTTTCTTTCTTTTTTTTTTTTAAGAATTTGAATAATCTCTGAAACATATCATTGCATTGACCCTACTCCAGAAGAGTTGGAGCTCTCTTGGGGGTATGGGACTAATGTTCACGTGTTCGATATGTTCCCCTCCAGGAGAGCGACTGGCAGTGGTGGAGGTGCAGTGTGAACGGCTGCGGATGCTCTACCGGGACTGTGCTCGGCCGCCGCCACCGCCGCTGCAGGCCGACCGGAGACAGGTGAGCCCAGCACGCATGGGGACCGCATTAAAGAATGCCAGGAGGCACCTGTGTGAGCTTTAGAATGAGTGTTTGCAAAGCTGTTGGAAGGTGCATGCTCTGCTGATGCGCTCTCGTCTCTGAATGGTGGGGCACATTGATTTGACATTCTGAATAATGAACGATCACAGCAAAGGAGCAGAACTCATTAATTTGTAAATAACTTCTCACGTTATCAATAACAGAAGGAACTTTGAAAATTTTAGATCTATATTCCATCTTATAATGATAAAAGCATACACCGAGACTGAGAGTTGATTAAAAAGCAGAAGTGGCAAAGCATTCTGAGTTGGTACCTCTGTGAATGTTCTTAGCAGCTTATTTGTAATAGCCAAAAAGTGGAAACAACCAAGATGTTAATCATCTGATGAATGAATCATAAAATGAATGCATGTCCCCATAAGATGGAATGTTATTCATCCTTAAAAAGTGATGAAATAGGGGCGCCTGGATGGCTCAGTTGGTTAAGCGACTGCCTTCGGCTCAGGTCATGATCCCGGAGACCCGGGATCGAGCCCCACATCGGGCTCCCTGCTCGGCAGGAAGCCTGCTTCTCCCTCTCTCACTCCCCCTACTTGTGTTCCCTCTCTGGCTGTGTTTCTCTCTGTCAAATAAATAAAATCTTTTTTAAAAAAAAAAGTGATGAAATAAAAAACAAAAAGAAGAAAAAAAGTGATGAAGTAGTGATCCATGCCACAATACGAATAAACCCTGAAATTATGCTAAGTGGAAGAAGCCAGTCACAAGAGACCATCTATTATGGGATGTCATCTATATGAAGTATTTAGAACAGGCAGATCTAGAGACAGAAAGCAAATGGATGGTTGCTGGAGGCTTGCAGGGATGTGGAGAATGAGGAGTGATTGCTACAGGTAGGGACTTAACGGGGACAAAAACCCTCTCAAATTTGATGGTGGGGGGGGCACCTGGGTGGATCAGTAGGTTCAGCGTCTGCCTTCGGCTCAGATCATGACCTCAGTGTCCTGGGATCAAGCCCTGCATCGAGCTCCTTGCCTGCTTCTTCCTCTCCCATTCCCCCTGCTTATATTCCCTCTCTCACTGTGTATCTGTCTAATAAATAAATAAAATCTTTAAAAAGAAAAAAAAAAAGATTTGTTGGTGGTGATGATTACACAAGCTGCATTTACTAAAGACCACTGAATTACACACTTAAAAGGGTGAATTGTATGTTATGTGATTTGTATCTCAAAAAATTGGTGCATCTAGTTACAAGTGTACAAAAATTGCCATTTTGTTAACAATTTTTCTGTAGGTCTGAAACTAAAAATTAAAAACTAAAAACAGATGAAAGACCAGGTGTCACCTGAAATCTCAGTGTCTCCATTTAGCATTGTCAGCACAACAGTGTGATGGATCCCTGTACTTCTTCCATGACCACGGGTCTCTGCTGTTCATACTGTTGTGCATTTAGTTTTCCTGCCTCCACAGAGGATGAATGCCTTTCCATGTCCATCAGTAGAAACTTAATAGGCCAGTGTACACTTGTGCCTCAGTTTCCCCACTCAGGCTTTTCTTATTGTGCATCTGCATCATCTCCAGTTTGTTTCTTTTTTCCTTTTAAGATTGTAATTATTTACGTGACAGACAGTAAGAGAGGGAACGCAAGTAGGGGCAGTGGGAGAGGGAGAAGGAGGGCCTAATGGGGGGCTCCATCCTAGGACCCTGGAATCACGACCTAAGCCAAAGGCAGACACGTAACCGACGGAGACAACCAGGTGCCCCTAGGCTACCTTTTTTTAAAATACATTTTCCTTTGTAAAAACAAGGTATATTCTTAAAAGATGTGCCTATATTATAATACCATTAGATAAACATTTTTCTTCTTTGAGAGGGTGAAGGGATTTGTGTTTGTGGTCATATTGAATGCTGCATTTTCCCCCCACTATAGCCCAAAGAGATCACTTGGAGCCCCTCGCGAGTGTTCCCGCCCGTCCGAGCCTGCATGTTCTCCTCGCACCTTACTTCTGTCACCTTCCTGGCTGACCCTAGCGCTGGGGGCGGTCTGCCCCGGGGCACATTTATCTATGCCACCTCACCATTGCCTGTTCAGGTGAGAAGTCACATGGTCTCTTGCTTCTTTCCTTTATCTTTGAAAGAAAAAGCGATTTTCAAGGGTCCAAGTGGAGCTCTGATTGCCTGCCCCCTTCTGGTGTTTCCTCAGGCCCCGTCTTTTTACTGGGAAATTGAAATTGTTTCCTATGGAGATGCTGATGATGACACAGGGCCAATCGTTTCCTTTGGCTTTGCTACAGAAGCAGAGAAACGAGATGGGGCTTGGACTAATCCAGTGGGCACTTGTCTTTTCCATAAGTAAGTGGCTACTGTTGCTGTTAAAAAAAAAAAAAAAGTAGTGGGTGTGGGTGTTTTAATATTAAAATAATACAATCAGAACCTCCAAAAATGTATAAAATACCAATTGGAAATATATTCAAGTTTAGGCAAAGAGAATAGGTCTTAAGGTTGTTCTTCTAATTACTCTGGTGCTACTGAGGCCCCTGGGCCTGTTCACTACTTAACTGCCTCTGTGTTGGCCAGTCAGCCTTGGTTTTGACTTTGCCTTGCTCTCTTTCCAGCAATGGCCGAGCCGTGCACTACAATGGCTCCAGTTTATTACAGTGGAAGAGCGTGCGCTTGGACGTGACTCTGTCTCCTGGTGAGCACAACGGGATCTTTTTTTTTTTTTCTTTTGCCCAATGTATCTCTGTTCCTCCCAGATTTTGTCTAAATACGCTAAAAGTAAAGAAACTTAGCAACTAGAAATGGGCAATTTGTCTTTTAGAGAAAGCCAGGTACTTGTCTGTTAGTTTACACCAAACTGCTGCTTTCACGAGGCCGTTAGCATTGAGACCGCCATTTGGTAAGGTAGGAGTCACATTCACTTTCATTCCTGCATCGTTAGAACAACCTGAGGTTTTTGCTTCTTTTGAAGTTTAAAAAAAAAAAAAAAAGGTTTACCACTAGCCCTGAGGCACTTGCAGAAAGCGTTATGGGTAGCCAACGTGCTGTAGACTTTGTTCTTGGGAGCCTAAACATCCGGTCCTGCTTCAACACATCTACCCAGAAGTTTCAGTCACATAGACCATCAGTTCAGTTAAAACAACAATAAAAACCCTTCTCCCTCTTCTTTTTAGTCTCCAAGTAAGTGTCTTGCTCTGTATGGATGAACTGGGATTAATCCTACCCACTCCAGGAGAGGAACAAAATGTAGGCATTGTCCTCCTGCCATTAGTAGCCCCCAGACATGTTGGCTACTTAATTTCAGACAGTACATCTTAGCTTCGTTTCTAAGGAAGCTGAAATTGTCATACGTGGTAGATGGTCTGGGCTGCTCACATGGACAATAATAGGTCACTCAATCCATCAGGGAACCTCGAGCAGCTGGCTGCGGGTAATTTCTCCATCACTTAACTTAGGAAGCTGCTTGTTAGATTGCACCTTTCAGAGAGTGTAGTGTTTTCAGTTATGGTCAGGTTATGACTTAGAGATAATTTCCTGGCAGTTACTTCTCTCATTTTCTGGAGCAGAACTTGGACATTTCATCTGAGCATGTAAGTGTTTTCAACACAAAGGAGGATGTGGGGAGCACATGGGAACCATAGCCAGGTGCTCTCATTTGTTTTGTTTGGTCACATTTTGGTATTTGAGAAGGCACTGGACCTCAAGCAAACATGCCATCATCTTCCTAAAGAAGTGTGTCAGGGTAGGAATCAAGAACTCACTTTTTACAGTAGAATCTTAACCTCTGTACCAACACTTCTGATGTCTATTCATCAGTAGATACTTGCTGGGCATCTCCCATGTGCTGGGTACTTTTCTGGGCCCCGGAGATGCCCTGGGAAACTGTGGTAAGTGCCCAGCCTTTGCAACGACACCATCCTAGTGGTATCTGGAGCATAGAAGACTCTATAATCAAAAGCAGGATCGTAGAACTGCATGCACGTCCTGAAGAATTCACACTGAGAGACTCCTCACACGGCTGCATATGCGAGCAGCGTGCCCGAAGCAGCCGGCGGGTGAGCGCTGTGTGGTGGACACGCTGCTCTCGGTCTCTGAGCTCTATCCTACTCAGCTAGTTCCTCATCGGAAAGCAGCTTGGCTTGTCTTAGCTTCCCACTAAAATGCCTTAAATACATGTAAGTAGCAGGCAGGACATGTGTAACTTAACAATGCACCTCTAGGTTACATTGTAGGTTGGGTTTTATAGTATTAAGGCCATTTTTAAATCTTCCACAAACTTAGAAAATACCACCTTTTTCACCTTTGTGCCGTAGTAATTTTCCATGTGTCAAAAGGGAAAAACTTCTATTTCTCTATGTTTAAAAAAAAAAAAAATCCTACACAATGTTTTCCCTTTTTGCCTTGGCTGCCACGAAAATAAAGGCTAAATTGAATGTGTAATTGTGGTGACTGACTGAGACCCGAGGAAGCATTTTCTTCTGAATAGTTTGCCTTCTCTTTTTAAAATTATTTTTGTTGTGTTACTTTATATTTACACAAGCAGAATACATAACTTCAGACCTTTTTGAGCTGTAACTAGTGGCATAAATAAAGATAATCAGTGATATGTGGCCTCATCACACTGGTTGCAGTTTGGAAGATTGTTTAATAATCAGTCAAAGGGAAAACAAGTTTGTCTTCTTCCCGTTCTCTACTGTAGGTCACGTGGCAGGAATTGGCTGGGAGAGAACCGAGGGGACCCCCCCTCCTCCGGGGCAGCCAGCCAAGGGCCGGGTGTACTTCACATACTGCGGGCAGCGCCTGTCCCCATATCTCGAAGACGTCTCTGGTGGGATGTGGCCTGTGGTTCACATTCAGAAGAAGGCAGGTTATCTTACTGGGAAGGAAAACAAATTCTCCTTAGTAATTTGGGGGATGCTCAACCATGCTGGGGAGGGCAATCTGCTCTACTGAATCCACCATTCAGATGCTGATCTCATCCAGAGGCACCCTCCCAGTCACACCCCCTAGTAATGTCTAGTCTGGCATCCTGAGGCCAGTCAAACTGACAGTGAAATTAACCATCACAGTATGATTGCAAATTGTAGGCTTTATGGAAGCAAATCCGACCATGTCCCCATTACCTTGAATAAGCAATGCTTGAGGCAGCTCTGGACAATTAACTGGCCTTAACTTGGCAAAATCGGAGGAGAAATATGTCCCCGGTGAAGGGAGCACCTTGTGCGGTGGCATCAGACAGAAAGGAACAGTGTTGGAGACAGGAATGGTCACTGCCTGAGTAACAGAGGGTTGGGAGAGTGAGGTGGGCGTGGGGGGAGGTGGGCTGGCCTGTGCAGAGTTCCATCTTGACGCGGGGGCGCACAGTTACCCTGGCCCCTTGGCCTCGTTCCACATGCTGTCCCAGAGCTGGGGCCCTTCTTCTGCTTTGATGTTGAGTGACATTCGCCTTGGAGTGTTAAATAAACAAACCTAACCCCTTTCAAATCATTTATTTGCTCTCCTTCCCAGAACACCAAGACTCGAGCAAACTTTGGCTCCCGCCCATTCGCCTATGCTGAAGGGCAAGCCCACCGCAACGCTGCCGACCTATGCACCGATCTGGCCGAGGAGATCAGCGCTAACTTTGAAGCCCTACCCTTCGCCATGGCATCTGATAGCGACAATGACGCCGGCACCAGCATTGCGTCCGACCCGGGCACTCATGGGCCGCCGTGCCGCATTGCTGCTGTGGCCACTGCTCAGCAACGTAAGTCACCACCTCCCGGGGCCCCATTGCTTCCTGGGAAAGCATGTGCTGCTGATTCATAAATCTGTCGACCCCGGGCACACTCTAGTGCCCACGGGTTATGGGGGAGTGGGCCTGGTGAAAGAAGTGGGGAGCAGGAGATGGCGACACTGTACTTTCACTGACAAGAAAGTACACTTCCCCACGTCCAGGAAGCCTGCCACTCCTCAGTGCCGGCAGAATGTCGCCACATGGAATTGCAAGCCTGGAAGACTATCCACTTTTTATAAGAGAGCAAAAAACCGCAGAATTTTGTGACATCCTCTAGTTTTAAAATGTTAATTATTTAAGTTGTTATAAAACTGAAGTCATTAAAAAACAACAACAACTGAGGTCATCAAAGAATAATAAAACACTAATTTTGGAATCTAGGTGGTAGGTGTTATTTGAAAAACTTCATAATCAAATAAAACCGGGCTTCCTGACCTAGAGGTATGTGCAGACTGGTCTGGTTTGCAGACTGTATTAAGACTCTGTTTACTTCTTTCTCCTGATGAAGAACTTTCCAAATTTCTCTCTGAATTGAATGAACCTATCCGTAGAAATGATTTTAGGATTCAGATTCATGATACATGATGTAGTTACTCCATAGCTCCTTCAAAATCCCTCCAACTGTTAGGAGTCTTTCACACAAATGAAGAGATTCTGGTTTGTCTAAGGGGGAGAGGCACATGATCTTTCTGGCCTGAGCTTGCCTAGAATTCATGGTCGCTGTGCTCTGTTACAGAATATGACAGTGACACCTCCTGTCATTATAAAGTAGAGCTCAGCTATGAGAATTTCATCACCTCGGGCCCAGACCCCCACCCACCTCCCATCGCAGACGACGAAAGTGATGATGAGGATGATGACGACATCCCTCAGGTATGAAGGCCCACAGCGCTCACGCGGCTCCCTGGTGACCAGGACAAACCAGCAGGAATGATTTTGATCTGAGGGTGCAAGGCTGGAACGGTGACACTTCCAGTTATGTCCCTGAGTTTGAACGGTAGCTTTGGCACATTCATCTTTAAAACCACATATCAATAGCAATACCTGCTGGGCTCTTTGGCCTGGTACCAGTCTGGGTGTGGGAGAAGTGGAGGGCCCTGCTAGTGATTCAGCAGGTCGGGGACCATGTGGAGTACATGCTTGGCTTCGGAGGGAAAGGGAGGGCTTGCCACAGTCGGGCTGTTTCCTGCCCTGGCATCTGACGGTGTGATTCTGCTACTGGCCTTAGAGTGGGTGGGAGCTGTAGGTCAGGGAAGGACTGACGCCCCCATGAGGCACTCCTGTGTTCATGCCTTTTGCCTTCTCCTTCCAGGAGGACCACTACGCCCTGCTGGTGAAAGCCTGGGAGACCAAGGTGTTTCCTACTATCCGAAGACGCTTCCGCAATGAGGCAGAGCGGAAATCAGGCCTGGACCAGATCAAGGGTGCCTTACAACTAGGTCTGGTGCTTTTTGCTTTTCTTGGGAGTTACCTCATGACTTGAGCTGTGCTTAGATGAAACTCGGACATAAATTGGGAAAGAGGGGCTCGTCTAACATCAGGCCAGACCTAACCGTGTCCTCCACCTGTCCTTCCCTGAGCTCTGTGCTCTTTGGCTTCCATTGCCAGCTTTTTCTTTGCTTGTCAGCTTAACTCCACATTTGGGTTGATGGGCTGCTGAAATGGTCGTACTGGGAAGTCGGGTGGCCTGGGGGTTAAATAATTTGGGCCCTCAAGTTACAGCTATGCTGTTTTCTGTCTGTCTGGCCTTGGGACAGTTACTGAAGCATTCTGGGTTTTCCTCCCCTTTCAAATGGAATCAGTGATGGTAACCATCTTGGATACGTATGAGAAATCAGTGCTTTAATCCAGGTAAAGCTCCTAGGAACATTGCCTGACACGGAGTAAGTGTTCAGTTAATATGGTTCTAGGTGTCACTGTGGTAACAATGATGGTGGGATTTTTCTTCCATGAGCCACGGTTTCTCTAGCAAAGAGTAATGCAGAGTTTGACCCCAGGCGGCAGACTGTCAGTGAGTCTTGAGTGCAGGTAGCTGATTTCTGTTGTGAGGATTTTTCTCATCTTGTGAAACACCTGCTGTTTTCCCTTATTGTGTAAGAGAAACATGGTGTAAGAAGTTTCATTTTTGTACTTTGAGCTTGTTCTGAGATTAGGACCAAATAGAAAAGCCCCCACCAGACCTTTGTTTTTGGCCAATTAATATGCTAAGTCCCAGATCTCCAGTGATTACTTTTCTCCCATGTTGGCACCAGGACTGAATCAGTATATGTAAATCTGTGGTTTGGTGTTTACTTATTTCCTTTCATGCTTTCTATCCATGAAGCCAAGGCCTGCAACAGTGAAATGATCTTGTTTAAACTTAACCTATGGACATAGCCTCACCTCCTATGATGTGGCGGGGTTGTTTCCTGCTCTTATCAGAGTCCGTGTTCAGCTGCCGACCCAGTTCTGGGGCAGATAATTAGTAAATCTCTACTCTTGAGTTTGAGACAGAGGGAGCAACATTAGGAGGACCCTTGGTGGGAGTGCACAAGGCATGGGGGAGGGACAAGTGTTGGGCGTTTGAGGACTTTGGATTTCATTCTCTGCGAGATGGGAAACCACAGGGAGGTGGTAAGCCAGGGAGCAACATGATTCAATGTAGTAGATCCCAGAGATAAAAAGAGTTTGCGCTTCGCCATCTGTTTTCAGCATCTGAGAGGAAATGCCCTTGTGTGCTTTGTCGGCGGACAGAACAGATCTTTTGTCAGGTTTGAACGACTCTCACTTAGCGGCAGGCACGTTGCTGCCCGCCTCGAGGCAGCCACACAGCGTTGCCGTAGCGTCGGATTTGGTGGCATCCGTTCAGCCATCCATTCATCTGCTTACCTGTCCCTGCAGTCAGCCAGCGCCTCCCAGGCGCCAGGCGCCAGGCCCCCAGCGAGGGAAACATCGAGTGGGTCGCGGCAGCTGACCAGTGGTGCGGGCTGTGCACCTGCCGAGGCCGGTGCGTATGTAGCTCGGCCAGGCCAGTCTCCTGTGGCTTCTCTGACAATCTGATATTTAAGTGGAGCTTGGAAGCTGACTTGGTGACCTCTGGCTTACACTGAGAAACATAAAGCACTGTTTTCAGGGGGGCTTCAGCCTCTTACAGCTTTGGAGAGAGTAAGAAAGCAGGGAGGGAATTTACAGAGTGCAGGTGGGAAGCCCTTGTATGTGATCATTGGCTGCTGTGCATTTATTTTGACACAAGTTCTGCTCACTTTAGGATTTCTTTTCTTTTCTTTTTTTTTTTTTAAATATTTTATTTATTTGACAGAGAGAAATACAGCCAGAGAGGGAACACAAGCAGGGGGAGTGAGAGAGGGAGAAGCAGGCTTCCCGCCGAGCAGGGAGCCCGATGTGGGGCTCGATCCCGGGTCTCCGGGATCATGACCTGAGCTGAAGGCAGTCGCTTAACCAACTGAGCCACCCAGGCGCCCCAGGATTTCTTTTCTTTTCCCCTTTGGTGCCGGAGCCGTCCTCAGCGTCTGTGCCAAGGGTGCCTCCTCCTTTTCTGCTCCCAGTTTGGTTAGGGGAAGGTATAGACAGTGCAGCAGAAAATCTGATTATCCAAAAAGTGTCCCTGGACCAGACGCAGACCAATGAGTCTGCCAGACGTGCCTCCAGCCCCTGACATGCTTAGGCATTCTCTTGGGATCCGTCCATGGGCTATAACCAGTCATATGAACCTAATTAATTTAAACCTTAAGACATTTACCTTTTGAATATAATCTTCAGTGTAGCAGTGGCAGAGGTGAAAAAGAGGCTGGGGGATGTCTTGTGGTCCCCAAAGGGCACCCCGTGAGGTGGGCCAGCCTCCTGTTGTCCAGTCCCTGAGGAGGGTTGCTGAACCCACCCCCGTCCTGAATGTGGTTGAACTCGGTGTCCTCCCTGTGTTCGCACATTCCTCCTGAGTCAACAGCAGAGGATTTATCCTCCTTACCCCCATTCCTTCGGAAAATGTTGCAACGGTGATTTTTCCATCATCTTCCAGCATCAGGCCACACTTCTGTTCCCTCTGACAGTTCTTTCTCTAGACATCCTTCTCTAATTGCAGCCTCCTCCTCCTCAAGTGTGCTCCAGAAGTTGTGCTTTTTCCCTCCAGCAAGGCCAGCAAGTAAAGGAGTAGGAGACGGGTGTGCAGGCGATCAGCCTGCGCAAGAGCACCTGTGGCCGCCCCCGTGTCTGAACCCACACTCCCCGAGTAGTTTGGGAGCTTCAGCAGTGCCAGCAGATGGAGACGTTGTACCCCAGCCAGGCCAGGCACCCCACAAGCCCGTCTCTTCAGGGACATGTGTTGACTGCGTTTATTAATTAATAGTGGTTGTTGCGGGTGAACTTAATGATGTGTTCTCCCTCTGGGAAGGAACAACACAGGCAGTTCCAGTGTCGGGTAGGTGAGGCTGGCGGAGCTCTATCTTAAGCAATATACGTTTGCTGTAAAAATTACGCAGTACAAAAATGTACCAAGTAAGAAGCAGACCCTTCCCTCACTTCTTACCCTCTGTCCGTCCTCTACTTGGTCCTTTTGACTCAAATGACTGCATAATAACATTCTGCAATTTTTAACCATTCTGTGTTCCTGAGTACTTTCCTTATTTCCATTTTGGGATTTCCCGGCAATGCTGCAGGGAGAGCTCTTGTCCCTTTGCACAGTCATGCCTGTGTTTCCGTGGGAGAAATTTGAGAGGTTCCAACAAGTAGGGCATCGAGTACCTTGAAAGTGCTAGACCCCCATAATTACTTTCCCCAAAAGGCTATGTACTTCCATGGATGGTGTTTGAAAAATTCTCCTAACTCTTCGTTCTCAGTGTGAGTCAGTGTTATGGTTGATCCGAAGACCCTGTACTCTTCGGAGAGTTACCAGTGCAGTTATATTTTTTTAGGCATGGTGGACATTGCCCGACAGACGGTTGAATTCCTCTACGAGGAGAACGGCGGCATCCCAAGAGACCTGTATCTTCCCACCATTGAAGACATTAAAGACGAGGCGAACAAGTTCACAATTGATAAAGTTCGAAAAGGTTCTGTTTTCCCTATTACTTCATCTCTGAAGCTTCCCGTGGGGTGAGAGATTGGGTGTTCACTTGAGTGTGAGCAGAGCAGCAGTGAGCTCTCCGGGGTGACTCTCCTTTTGCGGGGTGACAGGAGCTCTCACAGCCTCTCTTCTGTGAGGCCCTAAAGCCTCCTGCCCGTCCGGCCTCCGATGGCCCCCTGTACATTCCCCGAGCACACTGGCACGCGCAGTGAGACAGGGCTCTTGTGCAGAGGGAGGCGTGGGGCATGGGTGGGGAGGGTTCCAGAGAGGCCTCCCCGCTTAGGTCACGGCTGCTGAGCTAGAACCACAAATGTGTGGTTGCACTCTGCTTTTTAGAATTTTAATAGAACGTGTTTATTCTTTTGGTTAAAAATCTGTTGCATTTTTTGAGGAAATGAGAATACAGAAAAGCACAAAAAAGAAAACTGGAAACCACTCATTATCAGACCTTCCCAAAAATATGAGAACGTCAGGAACAGAGGCAGAAATCTAGGTTTTCTTTTTGTTTTTTAGATACAGTTTGCATACCATAAAATCCATTTTAAAGGATACAGTTCAGTTTTTAGTAGATTCACAAAGCTGTATCACCTAACCATTGCCTCCAGAACATTTTCATCCTCCAAAAAGAGCTCCTGTACCCCCACCATTCCCCATTTCTCCTTCCCTTCGGCCCCATTAATTTACTTTTTGGCACTATGGACTTCTGTCTTCTGGACGTTTCCTATGAATGGAATCCTACAACATGGGGTCTTTGAGTCTGGCCTCATTCATGTAGCACAGCCTTTCAAGATCCATCCATGTTGTAGCAAGTGTTAGTACTTCGTTTCTTTTTATGGTGAAATAATATTCTCTTGTGTGGATGATACCCCATTTTTTAATCCAGTCACCAAAGATGGACACTTGGGTTTTTCCTACCTTGGGCTCTTATGAGTAATGCTGCTGTGAACGTTTGTGTTGAGGTTTTTTGTGCAGACGTGTGTGTTCCTTTCTCTGGGGTAGATATGTGGGAGTGGGATTGCTGGGTCCTCTGATAAGGTGAGCTTTTTGAGGAACTGCCAGATGATTTTCCAAAGTGCACCATTTTACATTCTGCCAGAAATGTACATAGCTTCCAGTTTCTCCACATCCTCGCGGACACTTGTGACTGTCTGTTGGTTACATTATAGCCATCCTAGTGGCTGTGAGGTGGGGGCTCGTTGTGGCTTGGGCTGGTCTCCCTAATGAATCAGGACTGGAACATTTTTTCATGTCTGTCTTCATTTTTCTGTGGAGAAATTTTTATTCAAATCTGTTGTCAATTTTTTAGTTGGCTTATTTGGTTTTTATTAATGAGAGTTCACCTTTTGTTATACAATCAACAAAAGGTACAGAGCTTTGTACCTTTTAGTTACAACTAAACTGAGGTGTTGGCAGATGCTGTAGGGCTATTTTGGGCTGACAATATAGGGTTTCAAGATTAGATAATGGTACTTGCTTCTGAAAAAAACTCCTTCTGCCCTCTTAGGCCTCACGGTCGTAACCCGCTCTCCAGACAGCAACAACATAGCCAGCAGTACTGTGGGCACTGCTCTGCCAAAATTCGCCATCCGCGGGATGCTGAAAACCTTTGGGCTTCATGGAGTTGTCTTAGATGTTGATTCAGTGAGTAAATAGTCTTTTTTATACACGGAGACTTTCGTGCCCATATTCCATTGCCTTAAAAAGTGATCATGCAGGGGCGCCTGGGTGGCTCAGTTGGTTAAGCGACTGCCTTCGGCTCAGGTCATGATCCCGGAGACCCGGGATCGAGCCCCACATCGGGCTCCCTGCTCGGCGGGAAGCCTGCTTCTCCCTCTCTCACTCCCTCTGCTTGTGTTCCCTCTCTGGCTGTGTTTCTCTCTGTCAAATAAATAAAATCTTTAGGGAAAAAAAAAAAGTGATCATGCAGGGACGCCTGGGTGGCTCTGTTGGTTAAGCGTTTGCTTTTGGCTCAGGTCATGATCCCGGAGTCCTGAGATCGAGCCCCGCATCGGGCTTCGTGCTCAGTGGGGAGTCTGCTTGTTCCTTTCCCTCTGCGCCTCCCACCCCTGCTCATGCTTGCTTTTACTTGCTTGCTCTCTCTCAAATTAAAAAAACAAATATTGGGGCACCTGGGTGGCTCAGTCGGTTAGGCGACTGCCTTCGGCTCAGGTCATGATCCCGGAGACCCGGGATCGAGTCCCGCATCGGGCTCCCTGCTCGGCGGGAAGCCTGCTTCTCCCTCTCTCACTCTCCCTGCTTGTGTTCCCTCTCTGGCTGTGTTTCTCTCTGTCAAATAAATAAATAAAATAAAATAAAAAATAAAAAATAAAAAATAAAAAAAATAAAAATAAAATCTTTAAAAAAAAAAAAAAACAAACAAATATTAAAAAAAAAAAAACTCAATCATGCAGGTGGATTACTCTTCAGTCTAGGGATGAAGAAAGTGAGCCAAGTGCTCACACCAAATGGCTTTCCTGAGGTTTTCTCATGGGCCCAGATCATGGCTGAGGATAGATGATGATAAGCTCTTAATACTGTGCTGTCAGCCCCCTTCAGACCATGCCGCCTCTGCCATCATTTTGTCAGCCATGTTCGGACCATCCCTGCATTCTTCCTACCCAAGTCCCGGGAACATGCCCCCATGGTCTTTGATAAATGGATGGTCTGTCTTTGTTGAGACTGTTACAGACACAAGTCAAAGAAATAGTTTTATGATTTTGATCACATCGTCTTGCTGGTTCTCTCATTCAGTTTTCCACTATGCAGCATGAGTGTATTAAGCCCATGGCATTCTCAGCAGGGGCGCATGGTGTTATGTGTGGGGAGGAAAGAACAGAAAATGCATCTGGGCAGAGCTAAAGCTTTCTTTGGAAAACAGGGTCCTCTGTGAAAGTGGTAACTCCACCATCCTAAGGCCTCATGCATGTGCCAGCGTGTGAGAAGTTTCCAGTGCGAGAAAAACTAACGAGCCTGATACATAGTTCAGGCCTAAGAGTCTCTGAAGAAAAAGGATCTACTGCCACATAGATAGGCTAGAATCTCTCTAGATAGAGCTACAGAAACAAGTAATGAGGGCGCCTGGGTGGCTCAGAGGCTTAAGCCTCTGCCTTCAGCTCAGGTCATGATCTCAGGGTCCCTGGATCAAGTCCCACATCGGGCTCCCTGCTCAGTGGGGAGCCTGCTTCTCCCTCTTTCTCTGCCTGCCTCTCTGCCTATTTGTGATCTCTCTCTCTGTCAGATAAATAAATCTTAAAAAAAAAAAAACCAAAGGTAATGTTAGGTACCATTAATGCTTTGAAATGGGAAGTTTTACATTTTTGCTGACTCCATTTCACCCGAACTTAATTATGAATTATTAAATTTTTTAAAGATTTATTTATTTGAGAGAGAGAGTACATGCATGTGAGCAGTGGGAAGGGCCAGGGGGAAGAAGGAGAGAATCTCAAGCAGACTACTTGCTGAGCGCAGAGCCTGACATGGAGCTCGATCTAATGACCCTGAGGTCATGACCTGAGCCGAAACCAAGAGTTGGACATTCAACCGACCAAGCCACGCAAGCAGCCCCTGAATCATAAAATTTTTAAGAGAGGTTATTGACCAGTGGCTTACTAAGGTAAACGTCAAAGTAGAAAATTCCATTAGTAATACAATTGATCTCCCACTGCCTTCTGATACAAACGTCTGATCCCAGTTATCAGAAAGTATATAACTGACTGTGTTTCTCAGCAGTGGAAATATGTGCAAGTATAAATTAGAAAAATAGAAAATTTGTTAAAATAATTGTTATTTCTCAAATAGTTTGATTATTTTAGGTTTTGATAATCATAAACAAAAATTACGTTCTCACTTGAACCCAAAGCCTATATGTATGAGTTTACTTTTTATTTTCCTGCAGTAAAATAGAGCTATTATATTTCTTGCTTTTCCAAACTTCTTTTTTTCAAAGATTTATTTATTTGAGAGAGAGCCTGAGCATGGGTGGGGTGGGGAGCAGAAGGAGAGAAAGAGAGAGAAGCAGACTCCCCACTAAGCACAGAGCCCAATGTGGAGCTCAGTCCCTCGATCCTGAGATCACAACCCAAGCCAAAATCAAGCCTTGGATGTCCAACCTGACTGAGCCACCCAGGCACCCCCTGCTTTTACAGAATTACCAACATAAAAACAACATAAAACAATAGGCACTGAATTATGACTGAAATATGGCACTGTTGTCTTTAAATTTGTTTTAATTTTTATTAGAGTTGGGGGAGGGCCAGAGTGGGAGAGAAAATCTTTTTTTTTTTTTTTTTTAAGATTTTATTTCTTTGACAGCGAGAAACACAGCTAGAGAGGGAACACAGACAGGGCAGGGAGAGTGAGAGAGGGAGAAGCAGGCTTCCCACCGAGCAGGGAGCCTGATGTGGGGCTTGATCCCGGGTCTCCGGGATCATGACCTGAGCTGAAGGCAGTCGCTTAACCAACTGAGCCACCCAGGCGCCCTGGGAGAGAGAATCTTAAGCAGACTCCATGCCCATCAAGGAGTCCAACACTGGGCTTATTCCCACAACCCTGAGATCAAGATCCGAGCCAAAGCTAGAGTCTTATACTTAACCAGCTGAGCCACCCAGGCACCTGTCTTAAATTTCTAATTCATGATTTCAAACCAGTTAAAATTTGAAAAAATGAGACACATTTTTTCTGCTGGACGGAGGTCTCTAAGGAAGCACGTCAGTATTAACCAGATGTCTTTGACCTTTTAGAGATTCAGTGACATGAGCTAAACTAACATTTATTAGCATAAAACTTGGATATATATACATCTGTACTGTAAAACTTGAGGGGGAAATGTCAGTGCCCAAAATGTCAAATGGACCTTTTCTTTAACTGTTGTAGGTAAATGAATTAGTGCAGGTAGAGACGTACCTCCGAAGTGAAGGCGTGCTGGTCCGATACTGGTATCCTATTGATATGCTGGAAAGGCCCCCGGCGGGCTACCGACGGACGGCCACCAACGGGCTGGTCACTCTGGACAATACCAACCTTCAAATTCACAGGTAAGATCGAGCCCTTCTGTCCAGTGGGTCGCAGAAATTCACTTACCATGTTTTTACCAGATGTACCGTTTGTCTATGACAGGCTTTTCCTTCAAAGCTAAGAGTTAGAGAGAGAAGGAAGCTAGTAAAGTAACAGCAAAGTTGTAGGAGTTGGGAAGAAATGTGGGCTCTGGTGTCACCCAGCCTGTGCCCCAGGCACCCTGCTGTGGCTGGAGATCCAGAAGAGAGTGGGAAGTTGTACAGAGTGAAGCCAGGGCAGAAGAGGTAACTAAGGCCATCCGGGCCCGGTGGAGGTGGCGAGCTCATTTCTCCAGTGAGCTAACAAAGCATTTATTCCCGAAGGCGTGCTTTGTGCCTAGCGCTGGGCAGAGGTCTCTAAGGAAGCACGTGGCTGCCCTCAGTGGGTTGCCGCTCTCCTCTATTTCAAATCTGCCGTGGCTTTCCTTTTCCCTTGGAGTAGAATTCAAACCATTAACCTGGCTCATGAAACCCCTACCTGGCCCGCAAAGTGCCTGCGTCTGCGTGTCCTGTCGGCAGCGCTGGCCTTTCCGTGTCTCCCAGATGTGGTGCTCGTATCCTCCGAGGTGTCTCTGCGCATGCTCCTCCCTCGGCCTGGAGTGCTTTGCCCAGAACTTTGCATCTCATTCTCGTCATTCAGATCTCAATATGGCACCTTTCCAGAGGGGCTCGGCCTCACCACCTAAGCACAAAGCCACCTCTTGTCCTCACATTGCTATTTCCTTTCTAGGACCCGATGTTTCTGCCTGTGAATTTGGTTTAATTTATTAACTGTGTTATGTCTTCTAGACTGTGAGGTTCCCTACAGCAGAGACTTTGTCTGATTCTTTGCTAGAGCCCCCCATTGTCTAATTGGGACTCTGGCTCAAGTTGTAAACTCACAATATCTGTTGAAAGGAATCCCAAAACATATGTACTGGAATATCAATATGACACTCTTAAAATCTTTTAAGGCTTTATTTCATATCAGTTGTATTTTGAGCAAATGTCTCCAATAGATGTAACTTAATGACCTTTGACCAGCAGCTGAGCGAGAAGTCAAGAAAGTGCTTTGTGAGGTTGCAACCAGACTGTAGATGTAGGACATTTATTCTCAGGATTGTGGTGGTGATCTCGGTATCGGGAGAACTAAGAAAGATGCCCCATGGTTTATTTGATCAGTACAGTGACTGCATTTCTCATCCCAGTTCAGATTTTCCTCAGCGGTGTGCCGTCCCTAACGCACTCACAGCTTTGGGAGAGGCCTTAGAGCAGTCGACAGTCCGTCCATAGCTTCAGAGGCACTAGTAGTCTGCAGGGGCAGAGCAAGGACTGCAGGGCGGGCCCAAAATAATCTCACTCCAGCTGCAGCCCCTAAAATCTGGGAAGGAAGCTGTGGGGAGTTGGTGAGGGCTTGTATTCAGACCTCCTCCGTGTTGCTGCCCCAGCCCTTGTGAGCGGTGCCTGTGCAGTCGGCAAATGAACTTCCATGGAGGGAGGAGACAGGGAGGGAGACGTGGTTTGTTTTCAAGTCCAGCATAAGAGTATTACAGACTAGTGGAGACGAGAAAGAAACCACCCAAGTGCAGCATCTCAGCTGTGTTCGTCTTCATAGCTGTACAAACTCATCAGGTTTAATTACCATTGTGCCTAAATCTGAATTTTGATAGACCAGCATTAAATTTTTTTTTAAAGATTTTATTTGACAGAGAGAAACACAGCCAGAGAGGGAACACAAGCAGGGGGAGTGAGAGATGGAGAATCAGGCTTCTGAGCAAGGCTCGTGTGAACATACATGTACAAGTTTCGTGCAGACCTCTATTTTCCTTTCTTTTTCCACAGTGGTTTTGAGTAGAGAAAATCCAAACGTGCTTAACCATGACTTTTTATTTAAGACCGAAGTGACTAGCCTGGCGTGCAGAATCTGGGGCTGGAAGAGAGCAGCCCGTGGCCCCACCTGAACCCCAGCGCTCAGCGCATCTCCCGCTTTCCCCGCAGAGAGTTGCTGCGGTGCGAGGCGGCGCTGGCCAGGCTGTACTGCCGCATGGCTCTGCTCAACATCTTTGCCCCGAAGCTGCCACACTTGTTCACCCGCCTCTTCCACATCCCGGCCGTCCGAGACATCACCCTGGAGCACCTGCAGCTGCTGTCCAATCAGCTCCTGGCTCCTCCCCTCCCAGGTGAGCCTTGGCTTCCGGCCAGGAGGGCCCTGAGAGCCAGCCTGCCCCCGGGCGGGAGACTGGGGGTGAGGGACTCACTCTGCGGGCGGCACAGGCCTTTAACTAGTGTAGATAAACGGCCCAAAACAGTTGCAATGATCTGGGCAGTGCTCGCTCGCTTTGAAAAATAGAAGTATGCTACCTGGCCTATTTAGTCCTTGCCCTGCGAAGCACTCATTGAGCTTCCCAACCAAATTGTGGATCAAGGAAAATTAAGCATCGCTTAGGAAATCCTGTCACTGTACTGTTGCCACAGACATTCTTGCAGACATTGTTCAGGAAGGAAAACGTGCCTTTTACCAAGCTCCTCCACGGCAGACCTCACTGGTTCACTGTGACTTCTGGTGGAGCTGTTTGGGGCCAGGTTGTGTGTATCTGCTAACCTCAGGGCCCTTGGCAAGGCCCATTGCCGTGTGTTTGCTTCCCTGGTGAATGTGAACCCGCTGAGCCCAGCCCCAGACCGAGGGGCCCCTCCATCTCCCCTCCGCACCTCGGCCTCCCTTTGGCCTCCCAGCAACTGAGACGGGAGCAAGAGGTGAGAGGGCAGACCGCACTCACGGCCTAGTGGGCATCTCCTAGCTGTGGAGGGCCCAGTGAGCACATGTGTGCTGGGCTCTGCTGGCCCACCCCCCAAGAACTTAGAGGTTCCAAAACATCTGGAAAGCTTTGAAGTGTTTGTGGAAGAAGCTTTGCCATAATGACCACACACTGGCTTTACACACTCCCTGGGGCTCCTTGGGGCACCTCGGGACGGGCCGGGACACACGAGCAGGTCAGGCTGTGGGGACCCCTGCATCCAAGCACCTCCATTTGGACCGCCCCTTCAGATTTTATCGTAGGAAACAGTTTTATTGCTTAAAAGAAAGGAAAAATTTAGACCTCTGATGTGAACCCCCTCTCCCAACCTGCCAGCCTGCAGGGTCAGATCGGTAATGTCGTCCCTGAGACTCTGTGTCCGAGCTGCCCCATCCTGGTTATCCGGTCAGCCTGTGCACTGCTCCCCGGGCTCTGCCCACCGTTGGCGTCTGTGATTCTGGTGAACTCAGCTTTTCTCTCCTGGCCGCAGATGGCACGGTCAGCTCCAGCTCCATCCTCCTGGCGCAGTCCCTGCAGCATTGTGTGCACTCCCAGACCTGCTCAGCCACAGACCTCTTCTACCAGGGCAGCTCCCAGACGGTGAGAGAGTGGCTCAGCGTGGCCATCACCCGGACCCTGCACCAGGGCGAGGAGAGCCTGTTGGAGCTGACGAAGCAGATCTGTTCCTTCCTGCAGGTAGACGTCTAAAGCTCTAATGTCCCTGCACTGGGGTTATAACTTCTAAGTAGAAGTCTTACAGGCTGGCTAAAAATGACACCACTCTTCCCCAACCCCCCTAACCCCCGCTGAACCAGTCTCCCTTTCCTTCCGGCTTTCCTGCCTTGTCCCATCCGTAGTGGCCTTCCTCCCGGAGGGCTCTCTTGTTCCCCAGAGCCTGTGACTGCATATCGATTGGCTCCGTCATTTGCCTGGAGTTGGGAGATGAAATGCTCTCCTGTGTGTGGCCTCTGGCTTTCCTTGTTAAATCTCTATTTGTAGACAGCACCAGAGCAGTTCCCCTCTGAGGAGTTTCCGATTTCGGAGTCCAAAGTCAACATGGATGTTAACTTCCCTGGGGCAGCTTTTGTCGTCGTGTCTTGCAAAGAAAGTCAGTCTGGGTTCCGCAAAGAGTAAGTTGCCTGTTCTCCAGGAGAACTAATGACCTTCTACGACATGGGGGGAATGACTCAGAAATGCCCGCTTCTTACCCTCCATCTCCTCTCTGGCATGAGCAGCCAGACCCTGCTGACCCTCCTCCCTCCTCCACAGCTCCTCCCTGTACAAGGCGCCGTGGGCACGGGTGCTCGTGTACGGGCTCGGCCACAAAGTCAAGAGAAACGGCCAGCTAAACCTGATCGAGGCCGTCTGCTACCCACGGGATGCGTCTCCGGCCAACACCGGCCTCACGCCGCCGCCTACTGCCAACCAGTACCCCTCAGTGATCCTCTCCACAGACAAGGTCCACATCAAGCTGGGTATGTCTGAGTTAGCGCTTGGTAACAACAGTGTGGAGTCGTTTTTGGCTTTCCTTCTTTTTGAAGCTAGGAAGGATTTTGTACCTTGCTGTGTGTGGTCAGTAAAGAACAGAAGTTCTCAGGACAGTGTATTTTAGGGGCGAAGATGAAATGAGTGTCTTTCCTGCCCAGATGCCAGGGGGGTTTCCTTTCCTTTCCTTTCGCAAGTGTGCGCTCTTTAGAGTGACCTGAACAGAGCGATCCTTCAGCGGCAGTAAGCCCAGCTGCCTTCCTCCAGCACTCATTAAGACTGAATCCTCTTGGGTGCAGGTGGCTCCGTGGGGCTCAGGCCACAGTGAGTGTCTGTGCCCCATCTCTGTGGTAAACAACTTGGTGGCTGGCTGGGAGGCCCAGTGGGTCTCATCACCCCAGCATTCTTTGCCGAGCCCACATGGGTTTAGGCTTAGAGAGGGGCACCAGCTCTGCAGATCCCAGAGGCTGCCCCCGGCTCGTGCACCCTGTGCACCGGGGCTACTTGTTTCCGACAAAACACATAGAGGTAAGGAAAACCTGGTCACAGACTTCCCCTGCACTTCCTGTCCTATTTGATGAGAAAGGACGAACCCGTGTTTGCTGTAGAGGATTCTGAAATGTAGTTGGCCTTCCAGGCAAAAGTTGGGCCTTGGCTTTTCCACAGCCCCTGTCCTAGAGACCTTGCATCTTTAGGGAATGAAACTAAAGGAGACTTTGCTAAACAGCTTGATGATCTCTTTTCATTAGGGCCAACTTTTTCATAGTGCTTTGCCTATACTAGCTGTTCTTTAAACTTTGTAATTAAATGAGCAGAAGACCTCTATCTTCTCACTCTTCAGTAATCACCATATAAATGTTCACCCCAAAATGCAGGTCACTCAGCATGGTTCCTCCTGACTCGTCCGAAGATCCCCAGGCCCCTGATGGGCCTGACTTAGGTCTGGTCAGGGCCTGCAGCAGGCCTCGGGGTGCAGTGCCGGGTGTGAGGGGGGATAGGGCCTTAGGACCTTTTTCCACTCAGGCCATAGCAGTGACACAAGGTAATAAGAGAGAATCAAAGGCCACGGTCCTGGGAGCGTTAATCTGGGGCACCTCTTGCTGGCCCGCTGTGTGACCCAATACAAGCTTAATGGTCTCACGGGATTGCAGCCCCACCAGATGGCTGATTATTTCTTTACCAAGCTGGGAATGCTCCAGTGAAGCATCTTTTAAGGTCTGGCTGGCTCATCAGGCTGGTCGGTATCTAAGCAGCTGGGGAGTATTTATCCTTCCCCATTCTCATTACTGCCCTTTGTCCCCTTGTCACACTGACAAGTGGACTCTTTGGAGGGATGTCCTCGGGCCCTCCTGCACCTGCAGCTGACTTGGTCAGGAGCGCGGGGGAGTTCCACTTCCTTCCGCCTCCAGCAGGTGAGCAGGTTGGCTTTCCAGCCCCGTTCTTCCCCACACACCTGGCGGGTCCTTTTTCTGAGGCTGATTTGGGTCACATGCTGCCAGTTTTAGCCTTCCTTATTGGCCATTCTTCTAGGGGTGTCTCCACCTCCTGGAGCCGTGCTGGTGTTGCATTCTCTGCCCCTGGAGTTCCCTCTGGCTATGGCCTTCGCCGAGCAGCTGCTCTCCTGGAGATCAGAGGATGGCGAGGGCAGATCCGAAGATGAGCCCGACACCATCCCGACATCTGTCTTCCTACAAGTTGTGGAGCTGCTGGGTAAGGCTTCCCCTCTCTCAGGACGGGGCCCAGGAGAGCTGGGGAGCTGGCTCAGTGCCTGAAGAAGGTGCTTGCCTGCTGGGTGCCTCTTGTTGGGCTTGTGCAGCTGACAGTAGTGTAGAGCTTAGCCTTCTTTTTGTTGTTCTTGTTGTTCTTAAGGCTTATTTATTTTGAGAGCGAGAACATGAGCAGGAGGGGTACAGGGAGAGTGGGAGAGAGAATCTCAAGCCGACTCCGCAAGGACCCCCACACTGTGCTCGATCTCACGACCCGAACCGAAAAACCAACAGTCAGATGCTTAACTAAATGCTCCTATAGCCCAGCCTTGTAAATGCATGACATACAGGGTGTTCTCATTTCCCTGACTGTGAAAATGAGATTAATTTTATCACACTTTACTTTTTTTAAAAAAATATTTCATTTATTTATTTGACAGCACAAGTAGGCAGAGCAAGAGGGAGAGGGAGAAGCAGGCCCTCCACCAAGCCGGGAGCCTGATGCAGGGCTCGATCCCAGGGCCCTGACACGATAACCTGGGCTGAAGGCAGAGGCTTAACCGACTGAGCCACGCAGGGGCCCCCACACTTTACTTTATAACACAAATATATGCCATTTTTGTAGCTTTGGAGGTCCGAGGTACTGTGGGAGTAAGTAACGTCGCAAAGTCAAATATCATGACATCGTAGTTCCTGAAAGGTTCAAAAGGGGTTGCATTTTGGTCGGTTAAGAGTTGTACATTTTGCTGTATGTAAATTCACCTCAAATTCTAGTAAGTATCAAGCTTCATTAATGATACATCTGCTTAAGTGTGTAAGGATAGAACAGACTAATGTCGGCAACTTATTTTGAAATAATCAAATACTAAGCTGAGTTTTTTGGTGAATAGAGGTAGGTAGGTAGGAATTGTAAGAACAAATACTGCAGACTGTTAATGGGAGAACCTAGGTGGTGGGCCTACCAGTATCTAATATCTAAGTAGTTCAACTTCCCTATACTCTTGAAAATTTTTTATGATGGAGGGAAAAGATCTTGCACACGTAAGTGTCCTCAGGGGTCAGACAGATGGGGGAAATAGGGGAAAGAAGAGGAGAGAGGGCCAGAGCACGTCGTGCTCTGTCAGTCCCCGAGCCCTCTCACTCCGTGCTACATGAGAAGGTGGCCCCAGTGCTGCCAGCTGTTGTAACTTTTGTTTCAAGAAAAGCCAGTAATGGGGGCGCCTGGGGGGCTCAGTCGTTAAATGTCTCCCTTCAACTCGGGTCATGATTCCAGAGTCCTGGGATCGAACCCTGCGTTGGGCTCCCTACTCAGCGGGAAGCCTGCTTCTCCCTCTCCCTCTCCCCCCTGCTTGTGCTCCCTCTCTCATTGTCTCTCTCTCTGACAAATAAGTAAAATCTTAAAAAAAAAGAAAAGAAAAGAAAAGCCAGTAGTGTAGATACTGATGTGAATTCCCTGGTTTTTAAATGTTTGAAATACAGTGGGCGAGGGATCAGGGAAGGTGAGTGGGGCATCAGCGTTTAAAGGAGAGGTCTGTGGGCAGTCTGGCTTGAGGGGAATTCTAAGGTGTTCTCTTATGTAATTGGCAAATGGCAGATAAAGGACAATGGAGGGGAGGTCACGTGAGCATCGGAGGGCGGGACCACGGACCCCGTAGGCACTTGTTCTCTGAGAATGGCTTAATGAGTACCCATGCAGCGGGAGCAGCATGAGTTCATTTTTAGTTAAAGTTATGAAGCAGCATCACCCCGAGACATCAGGCAGCTTAGTGAAAATTTAAGATGCATGTCTGGTACAGAGGGGATCTTAGTACAAACCTGTGACCCATCTTGTTGTTCTAGACCATCTTTGCTGAACTTCAGTCCTTCTCATGCCATCTTTTTGTGATTTCTGCCATACCTATGAGTCAGGCCTATCAGCATTTATTGATTTGGGTTTTTGGTGATCAGCTCTTTGCTCCTTTTTTTAAACTTTAATTTTAAGGCACCTGGGTGGTGCAGTTGGTTAGGTGTTTGCCTTCAGCTCAGGTCGTGATCCCAGGCTGAACCTCACACTGTGCTCCTTGCTCAGCAAGGAGTCTGCTTCTCCCTCTCTGTCCCTCCCCTCCCCACTTGTTCTCTCTCTTTCTCTCTCAAATAAATAAATCATATCTTTTCTAAAAAGGGGGGATACCTTGTCAGTATGTATTTCTGGGCCGTCTGATAGAATCGGGTTATGTGCCCCCAAAGTAACTGTCTCAGGGTGCCTGGGTGGCTCAGTCGTTAAGCGTCTGCCTTCGGCTCAGGTCATGATCCCAGAGTCCCAGGATCGAGCCCCACATCGGGCTCGGCGGGAAACCTGCTTCTCCCTCTCTCACTCCCCCTGCTTGTGTTCCTTCTCTAGCTGTGTTTCTCTCTGTCAAATAAATAAAATCTTTAAGAAAAAAAAAAAAAAAGAAAGAAAGAAAAGTAAGTGTCTCATGGTTTGGGAAATAATATTCTCATGACTTGTCACCAACTTGCGTGTTAACCTTATAAGAAAGAAAGAAAATGAGTTTTGGGTGTGAGCCACAGAACCCAGCTTCGGCGCAGCCCTGCGGCCGGGGGTTAGGGCTGTAGGCGCTGGGGCAGCCAGCCGGCCTTGAGCTCTCTGCCCCTCTGTTTTTCATGTGTGGGATCTGGGGATGGATGACGTAGCTCCGGGACTGTCCCCGGTACGGAGCAAGTGCTGTACAAGTGACTGCTGCTGTCACTGTCTTATATTTGCTTCAGGAAACTTCCTGTGGACCACAGATATGGCGGCCTGCGTGAAGGAGCTTGTTTTCCATCTCCTGGCGGAGCTGCTGCGCACAGTGCATGCCCTAGAGCAGAGGAAGCACCCTGCCGGCCTGTCCTCCTCCATTGCCCTCCAGCTGAACCCCTGTCTGGCCATGCTGATGGCCTTGCAGTCGGAGCTCCACAAGCTGTATGACGAGGAGACGCAGAGCTGGGTCTCGGGCAGCACGTGCGGAAGCTCGGGGGCAGCGGTGGCCACGGACCAAGGCAGGTTCTCTACGTACTTTCATGCGCTCATGGAAGGCTGCCTGGCGGTGGCCGAAGTGACCCTGCCCACCAACATGAGTGTCACAGCCAGCGGGGTGACCTCAACAACCGCCCCGAATCTCAGCGACTCATCCTCCTCCTCGTCCTCCTCCCCGGGACAGACACCACAGAGCCCCAGCCTCCTGTCGAAGAGGAAAAAGGTCAAGATGAAGCGGGAAAAGGCCTCCTCCTCCGGGAAGCGCCAGTCGTCCCGCTCGGTGGAGTCGGACCCCGCCATGCTCAGCATTGGGGGCAGCAAGCCAGAGGACATGCTGTGGTTTCATCGAGCCCTCACCCTGCTCATCATTATCCGGCACCTCACCGGGAAGGACCCGCAGGGGCTGGGTGTGACGGGCGATGCCATCGCTGACGCCTGCCAGGCGTTGGTCGGCCCCACGGCACACAGCCGCTTGTTGGTCATCTCTGGGATCCCCACCCACCTGGACGAGGGCATCGTCCGAGGTGCTATCCGCAAGGCCTGCAATGCCCATGGCGGGGTCTTCAAAGATGAGATCTACATCCCCCTGCAGGATGAAGACCCCAAGAAGCCGAAGGACAAAGCTGAGGGTGGTGACAGCAAGGCCGAGCCAGAGAAGACCCTTGGCTTCCCCAGCGCAGACAGTTTGGAGGTTAGCACGTCCAGCAGCCTGACCCCGGCCATGAGCATCAGCGCGTCCGCTTCCACCAGTCAGGCCTCCATCTGCAGTTCCCAGGGCATCTCGCAGACAGTCAGTGACCTCTCTGTGGACCCGCTGCCCTCGGGCCTCGAGCCGCCCGTCCCTCCAGGCGTATTGGAGCCCCACGTGGTGTCCAGCCAGGAGAGTCTAGACATCTCCCTGTGCAGCACCGGCAGCCTGGGCAGCCTGGGGAGCCTGGGGGAGCCGCTGGACAATGCAGAGACGGCCTCTGTGTCAGACATGGGCTCCATGTACACGGTCACGTCGCTGGACAACCAGCCCCTCGCGGTGCGCCCCATCAAAGGCTTCGCAGTCGTGGAGGTAACCGCGCTCTTGCCTTGCCTTAGCAACCACTGCAGTCATGAGCGGAGCGGCTTGGATCCCACAAGCCTCTCACCCTTCCGGCGTGATTTCCCGGGGATTAACTGACAGGTGACACTGGGGCATGTAGGGAGGTCCCTGAGGCAGCTCTTGGAAGCCGCCACAATTTATTATGTGGAATATCTGTGTCTGAGGTCACATCTCGAAGAGTGATGCCAAGTCTGTTGTCATGAAGTAAATGCAGTTCGTTGTTGAATATGAGAGAGAGGCAGAGAGGTTCAGGGGGCCTGACCTTTTCTGGGGGACAGGCTTTATCACGTGCATTCCAGCTCGGGCCCGCTGGTATGCATTTGAGCGGCCCTGAGTGGTTTCAGGAGTTGCCCTCAGCAGGAGGGGTCTTCACTGATCCTTAGGACAGACGTGCCATTCTGTTCCAGATGACTCGGAGTTTCCCGGTCACATTTCCACTTCAGGATCCTCTCTGTTGCTTGGGCCTCCTTGTTTAGAAATCCTGCATCCTGTGTCTTCACCCCTGTTTAAGGGGAGGCAGGCTCAGAGTAAAACTGCCCTCCCGTTATTGGATATGGCGGGGAACACACTAGAGGGGAATGTGTCTCGCTTTGCTCTCCCAGGGAGCTCTGGCAGGAGAGCTTCAGAACCCGGTGATTGGTTTCTTCCCTGCAATCACTTCTCTTACTCTGTGCGCCTTCTTCGTGGGGGTTTTCTCAGAGCTGAGCATGGACCTTAGCTCCCTGGGCCTCAGAGTAAAGCCACAGACCTGGTCAGGGTTGAGCAACAGACCTTTCCGGCGGAAATGTTCTCCATCACGTTCCTGCTCTGGGCCCGCAGGAGTCAGGCAGCACGCGCAGCACTTAAGACAAGGAGAGGACTTCGGGCTAGAGCAGGAAGGAAAAACAAGGTCCGTTCCTCCACTCCAATCCTGATGCTTTTCTTTGTTCACACAGATAAGATCCCGAGCCAAGATTGAGAAAATTCGAGCAAGTTTATTTAACAATAATGACTTGATCGGTTTGTCAAGCTTGGATGGTGAAGATGAGTTGATGGAGATGTCAACAGAAGAGATTCTCACCGTATCCGTAGTAAATCAGAGTCTGTTTGATACGCAGGGGAGCCCGGGGTTAGAAGATTACTTCAATGATAAGTCGATTAAAGGTGGGTCATGGGTTTTGTTTTGTTTTTTTAATTAATAGACTTTTTGGGCAGCAGTTTTAAATTTTCAGGAAAAAATGAGCAAAGACTTCTCTCTCTGTACCTAGTTTGCCACGTCTTACTTGAGAAAATAAAAAAACCTTTGGGGACTCCCCTGGGGGTTAGAGATTTGGAAAAGGACGCAGGGGGCCTTGGGGAGATGGCACTGACGTTCTTTGCTTGGCTCATGGAAGCCTTCAGAGCTGTGATGGCCACAGGGGCACCCTGCCCCCAGCCCGCTGTACTCCAGCCCTGCCCCCAGCCCGCTGTGCCCCAGCCCTGCCGAGCCCGCTGCCAAGGGCTGCTCCTGCGCACCTAATGAACCACTAAATTCTACCCCTGAGGCTAATAATATACTATATGTTAACTACGTTGAATTTAAACGGAAAAAAAAATGTATTTTAAAGTGGGCTTGCTTTCAAGTCCCATTTTGCTTTTTGTCTAGCCAGCCTTCCCTTCCATTCAAGTTTAGGCGTATCTATTTTGTTGTCGTGTGAAGCTAGAACATACCGAGTACATCGCTGGAGATCATTTGGTCATGCGCCTGAGGACAGCAAATGCCTCTGCCTTTACTGATTCCTGGGGAAGAAACGATTCAGTCTCCTTCTTGTCAAGTCCCACTTGGTCATTCTCATGGCTCTTCGTGGGTGCACCTTGTCTGGTGTCCCCCCTTCTGTGTGATGGGGAGCACTGAGCAGAACCATGTAGCCGACTCCTGCCTGAAGCCAGCCGCTTGCCCCCAGCTTTGCTCCAGAAACTCATTTTGTACTAGTATTGCTCAAAATCTTTAATCCTAGTCCTTTTTTCTAAATTCTTACTATTGTTTGAAATTTCATGATGGGATTATAGAATTTATTTTCTGTTCTAGGAGTACAAAAATGTAATACCAAATACGAGTTTGTTGTTGGCTTCAAATTCTTATCCCCCAGTCGTAACATTTTTGAAATGTTCGCTCAGGGCTAGTACGAGGGTGAGGTAAGTGAGGCCTTGGACACAAAATTTAATGGGGTCCAAAAATCTCAGTAAGCTAGATAGATTATAAATTTACATATATATGTGTAAATAGCTATATCTATATCTATGTATCTTTTTAGGAATTTTTTTTTAAAGATTTTATTTATTTGACAGAGAGTAACACATGCTAGAGAGGGAACACAAGCAGGGGGAGTGAGAGAGGGAGAAGCAGGCTTCCCGCCGAGCAGGGAGCCTGATGTGGGGCTCAATCCCAGGACTCTGGGATGATGACCTGAGCCGAAGGCAGTCGTTTAACCAACTGAGCCACCCAGGCGTCACTCTTTTTAGGAATTTTAAAATTTATTTGAGAGAGAACATGAGCAGGGTGAGGGGCAAAGGAAGAAGCAGGCTCCCCCACCAAGCAGGGAGCCCAATGTGGGACTCGATCCCAGGACCCTGGGGGGGGGATCATGACCTGAGCCGAAGGCAGACACTTAACCAACTGAGCTACCTAGGCATCCCTAGATAAATAACATTTTAATTGAATATTTATAGAAATCAAAATTAATGCAGAGGGGTGCCTGGGTGGCTCAGTTGGTTAAGCAACTGCCTTCGGCTCAGGTCATGATCCTGGAGACCCAGGATCCAGCCCCGCATCGGGCTCCCTGCTCTGCGGGAAGCCTGCTTCTCCCTCTCTCAGTCCCTCTGCTTGTGTTCCCTCTCTGGCTGTGTTTCTCTCTGTCAAATAAATAAATAAATAAAATCTTAAAAAAGAAATGAATGCAGAATATCCATGATGAACAAAATAGTACAATTTTACCTAAAGACAGGACCAGTATTGCTGATTATTTCCTTTGCAGGAGGCTTCAGTGTGGCTTGGCACAGTGCTGTTGATATTTTGCTCATTGTGTGAGGTGTTTTTTTTTTTATTAATTTTGATTTCTTTGTTTTAATACTACATTGAAATACGTATCTTGATCACTGAGTTTTGGGGGAATCTTGCCCCTGAGGGGGCTGCCTGGCTCTCCTCACCCTGGTCTTGGTCCCAGTCCCTTATTAGTATGCATTTGGCCCCTGAGCCCACATAGGGGTGACAGGTATAAGATCTGAGGCCTTTTTCTGCCATAAGTCATAGTTTGCAGCCTCTTCATACTTTGAATCTGAATTTAGACCGAGTTCCTGATCCGATTACAGTCAGACCTTCCACAGAAGGCACTTGGGCTTTTGGTAACATCAGTGCCATGTGCATTTTGCTAGAGACTAGCAAAGTCAGCTCATGGGGCTTGGCCACCTCTGCCGCACATCTGGCCCCGCACCCTCAGTCCGGAGGCCCGAGAGCCTTCTGACCTCCTGTTCCCGCATCCAGGCCTGCTCTGGGGGCGGCTGTGCTGTGTCTGAGGGAGAGGCTGGCGGGGGGCACGGCGGGAAGGGGAAAGGAGTGAGGAGCAAGTCCATGCAGCCCCCGCGCCAGGGCCCCTGGCCACACGAGAAGCATGCGGATGGGGTCCTCACGGGCCACTGGGGCCCACCCTCCGGAGCACTTGTTTGGGCACAGAGGGAAACTGTTTTACATTGTGAAACTTGTTCGACAACCTGGGCTTTGCACCAACAGTACTTGCAGGCTCCATATCCTCCCGTTCCTTCAGAACTGCCCATCACAAATGTGTTAGTTAAGTAGATTAAGCTGCCGTGGTCCATAGCCCTAAGAGTACAGTGGCTCGGGCCCGGTGGAAGCATGTTTCTTGCACGTGGACGAACCCAGGGTGGGGCTGGGGTCCTCCATCCCAGAGGCTCGCTGTTTCCATGCAGCCGGTAGGGAGGGTGAGTGCATCACAGGACTGTGCTGGGCGCGCAGCTGGGGTTGCACCCAGAAAGCAGAAGGGTGCATAGCTCCTCATCACCACTAAATGTCTGTTACCTACATGCAGAAAACGAGTTGTTGAGGAGGCATCTCCTGAGCTGCCCGTTGATGGCAGAATTGTTTTGCCTTCTCCCCGCCTTGTACCAGGTGAGAGGCTGGTGCCCGGGGCCAGGGAGGTGCTCACGGAGATCTTCAGGAGCTGTGCCCACTGCGAGCACGTGCTGAGCCTGACACCAGCAAAGCCCATCAAAGTGTCAGATATTTATCTTAGCAAAGAGCAGATCAACTCCCAAACACCCGGCAACCTCCTCCACCTCTTCTTCACCAACGTCCGGCCTCCAAAAAAGGTCCTGGAGGACCAGCTCACCCAGGTAGGCGCCTCTCCCCCGGGCGCATTGCTGAAGGGCCGCGGGTGTGCCTTCGGGCAGTCCCGAGGACCCCTCTCTGCCTCTGGTGCCCCACAGATCCTGAGGAAGTACGGCGTGCCGAAACCCAAGTTCGACAAGAGCAAGTACAGCAAAGGCGCGAAGGAGCAACACCCCGTGAAGGTGGTGAGCACCAAGCGGCCCGTCTCCAAGCCGCCTGCCAAGGACAGGGCCGCGCTCAGCACCGTCAGGTGGGCCCCGAGGAGCTCGGCGCACGGGCCGGGCAGGGCGCCCCATGAGGCTCTCCACACCCCTGGGAGCAGACCTCCCGGCTCTGCCTGGCGTGCGGTCCCCAGCTTCATGCACTGAAAGTGTTTCATTGTGTCCACAAGTTCAGTAAAATCTGGACCACACAGGCAGACAAAAGCAGACCAGTGAAGTCATGACCACCCAAAATGTACAGAATCGTTTAAAAAATTTTTTGACTTCTTTTAACCACACAAATACATAGTTATTATAGAAAAGCTGTAAAATGCATATTGAAAAAGATGTGACTACCCCACACACGACTTACAACAGTTAAGTAAGTAACCTTCATTGATACATATGTATTATTTTCTTTAAGTTTTAAATGGCTAAGGTGCGTCTGGGTGGCCCAGTCAGTTAAGCATCCAACTCTTGGTTTCAGCTCGGATCATGATCTCAGGGTCATGAGATCAAGCCCCAGGTCGGGCTCCACACTAGGTATGGAGGGAGCCTGCTTGAGATTCTCTCTCTCCCTCTCCCCCACATCCTCTCCTCCCTCACTTTCTCTCTCAAAAAAATAAATGTTAAATGACTAAAATAGTACAGAATTCGAAAGTATCTGCAGCTAAAAGCCATTCTTCTTCCCTTTTATCCTCAAGCCCTCCTGTCCCCCTCCATGAGACTGCCAGTGTTCCTTCCCTAGCCTTCCTGGACTCCTCCGTGCACACGCAGGCAGGTGGGCTCGTGTCCAGATGCCCCCCAGCTCACACAGTGCCTGCACCCTGCTGTTCCCGTTTACTGCTAACCTGGGAGATGGTTCCGTATCTGCGCAAAAAGAACGTACTCGTTCCCTTTTTTTTTTTTTTAAGATTTTATTTATTTGAGAGACAGAGCACAAGTGGGGTCGAGGGGCAGAGGGGGAGGACAAGCAGACTCCCTGCTGAGCGTGGGGCCAGACCAGGTCTCGCTCCCAGGACTCTGAGACCATGACCGAAGCTGTAGTTGAACGCTTAACCAACTGAGCCACCCAGGTGACTCTTTTTTTTTTTTTTAATAGCTCTGTAATATTTCACGTGTGGATATGCATACATATTTACTAGAATTTTCTGTAGACCTAGGTGATGACTCAAGAACTCTCAAAATTGAAACTTTGCAAGAAAAGTGCAGGAGTCTCTAGAGGAATTGTTTGAAGGATCAGAAAAATAAAATGTCTTTCTGCTGGTTAGTCATGCATAAGTCATGCTTATATATCCATATAGTGCATAGAATTTTCTGTGATGGAAATCTGTGCTGTTTCCCTCTCTGGCTGTTGAATGCAGTTGCCACCAGCCACACGTGGCTACCGAGCCCTTGAAATGTGGCCAGTGAAATCAAGGAACTGAGTCGGTCATTTTATTTTAATTTAAACAAATAGCTACATCTGGCTAGTGATTGCTTCTTCATGCAGCTCAGAAGAATATAAACGGGATGAAAATCATCTCTTTAAGGTCTTTCGCAGTTAAAGCATCAGTTTGTCCTCCTGATTTGCTCAGTGTACTTGGTGAGAACAGAGCTGACCTTGAGCCCAGCCCTGTGGGAACCGGTGGCCATGGTTGGGGGAGTCTGACGTACCGCGCGTGCGTGTGTGAGGCTCTGCACGTCCTCTGTCGGGATATGGTTCTGATTGCCATGCTCTGGTCTACAGCAGAACTGCCTTAAGTGAGAAGAAGCCAACTGTGAAGCCTAAGTCCCCAGAAAAGAGCAAGCCAGATGAGAAGGACCCAGAGAAGTCACCCACTAAAAAACAAGAAGGTGAATGACCAGCTTGGGCCTGAGAGACGGGTGGGCCCCTGGGACCAGCCTCCAGGCTTTTGCCTTGGTGACTGGACTCCCTTGGGGTTTGGGGTAGGCTGGGCCTTGATGCCATTTTTGACCATGAGTTTATGGAGTTCAGAATAGCAGCTCCCAAAATACCATGCACCCAGGGTGAAGAGTAGGTGACAGCAATTGAAAGCAAAGATCTAGAAATCTGCTTAGAAATTGGCTTCCAGAAGGCACCTACCTGGGCATTAGAACCTGAGCCTTATAAAGGCCGGTGCCGAGCTGGAGGAGCGAGGCGGTGGCTCACTTAGCCCTGGAGGTCAGAGGCTGTGCTTGGTCGCAGGCAGCGGGGGGAGGTGGCCATGACAGACCTCGGAGGGCCGGGAGGCAGGGTTCAGGTGGATTGGGCCCTGCCCAAAATGCCAGAAATGCCACCAGGACATGGCGTGAGGCCCCTGCGGTGGGAGAGTCTTCCAAACGCCTAACTCTCTGAATGCTTCTCCATCAGTCCCTGAGGAGAAGTATCTAACCTTGGAAGGATTTCACAAGTTTGTTATTGATCGAGCCAAGCAAGACATCCGTAGTGTCTGGAGGGCGATTTTATCCTGTGGTTATGACCTGCACTTTGAGAGGTAAGAAGTTGTCTCTCAGCCCAGTTGATACCTTGTATAAAAATTGTTTTTGGCCACCAGAGGCATCCCCTCGAAAATTCTTTCTGGGAGCCATTCTGCCTGCCATTCTAAATGCCTCCTGAGGTTCTAATTTTTCATAATTCTTAAAGTGGGCTTCACAACCCATTTGGAGACAAACTCTGTTCTAAACAACAAATTCATCTTCTCCCGGTTCCGGAGGTCAGGTGTCAACAGGGTGGATTTCTCCTGAGGCCTCCCGCTGACTCGTGGACAGTCGCGTCCCTGCTGCCGCCCCACTCGTGAGGGGGACACCCGTCTGGGCCTTGTCCTGAAGGCCTCCTTTAACTCCGTTACCTCTTTAAAGGGCCCATCTCCTAACATCGTCACGCATTGGGGTCTAGGGCTTCAACACATGCTTAACCAACTGAGGAATGAGGGGGTGGCCAGACACACTGCAGTCCCTAACGGGGATGATTACTCCTTCCACAGACTCTTTGTGCCTTGGAGTCCCACCGTGGCTCCTAGTCCCCGTTGCCCACTCTCCTTCCCTGCCGGGCAGGAGCTCGCCAGGTCCCCAGGGCCAAACAGAACGGTTTTCCCTTTCTAGCTCCAAGGGGCTCCCAGGCTGACCTGGTGCTTACAAACCGGAAGAAACCTCCCTGCCCTCCCCCTGCGGCTCACCCCGGGCACGCGCAAGATGTACCGGCAGTGGGGAAGGAACGGCTGCCCAGGGTTCAGAAGTGGTTTGCTGCTGGGCACCATCATTTTGTACATCACGGAAGGCTGCGTCCATCTCCAGACCAGTTTCCAGATTTAGTTTAGAAGCCAGTAAGAGAGCTGACTTAGGGGCATTTGAAAAGCAGAATGACAGGTTTTAGGCTAGGAAGTGCATTCGAGGTGGGAAGGTTGCAGGCTGGCATACACACGACTTCCCAGGTGTGACACGTTCATTACAGCTTGAGGGCTGTCCGTGGGCCCAGGACTCTGACGCCTCCCCCTCTCCTTCCCACACCTGGCCAAGGGCAGCCAGTGGCATTTGTGGCCCTTAGCCAGCCTAGGGGCGGGCGAGGCGGTGAGGGGCCCCCTTCTGGAGGAAGCCGTCTCTCAGCCCTCTTCGGGTAGGACCCACACCGCCTGTGTTGAGAGGCTCGGCGCCTGCCCCCAGATAGGCCCTCCTGGCAGGAGGCATCCTGTGTGGCACGTGACCCAGGGAGGTGCTGAGGGCCCGGGAGGACCGCTTCCTGGGGTAGGACAGGCGTGCACACTCCCCGAACACCCCGAGCGGCGTGTGCGGGCATGGAGGAGCTCGCCCGTGGTTCTGCACCCAGGGCCCTCACTTCGGAAAGTTTCAGTCAATAGGTCTCCTGACATTTTCAGGGGATAGGTTTTTTCCATACTTACAAGTAGGTGCACACAAGACACCTGGTTTTTATTTCCTGTTTCCACATCCCTCAGGGTCTGTGCGGCGGACGATGCCACGGTCCTGCAGCCCCGGGCATTTGGGTGGCGAGCGGTGTTGCAGGGGCTGGAGTGCTGCCCTCCCGGAGCCCTCTGCACGCGCCCAGAGCTCTGCACTCTTGCCCTGCCTGCAGCTCGGGCCCAGCTTCAGGGCTCGGGGCTTGGCTTCAGTGAGGGCGGTGGCCCTGGTGGCCTTGGCCATAGGCCTCCCAGGCACCTTTAGCCAGCTGAGGGGGGCTGTGCTGCCGCTAGCCGCATTTTGTACATGAGGAAACTGGGCCTCAGAAAGCAGCCTTCTTGGTGGCCCAGGTCACTGGGTGGCCTAGATTTAGGTCCAGGGACCCCAGAGTCCCATCCTTAGCCCTCCACTCTTGGCCCCGGTGCAGGAGGGAGGCCTGTGGGGGTGCGTGCAGCCGGAGTCCGGGATGGTGGTACGTCCCCACCCTGCGGCCTGCTTGTCCCCCGGGAGCGTGGACGTGGCCCCCGCCCACCTCCCCCTTCTCGCCGGCCCCAGGTGTGCTTGCATCGACGTCCGACACGCGCACAAGGCCTCCAGGAAGTGGACCCTCGAGATGGACGTGGCGCTCGTGCAGTACATCAACCGGCTGTGCCGCCACCTGGCCATCACACCCGCGCGCCTCCACCCCCACGAGGTGTATCTGGACCCCGCAGATGCCGCCGACCCCAGAGTGGCCTGTCTCTTGAGTATGTGGGCCCAGAGGGAATGGCCATGGGGGGCCGTCCCCCCGCACTACCTGGGGGCGTCCCCGACAACAGTGCCAGGGGTTTAGAAGGACTAGATGTGCTCCTCATGGCCATCGAACACGTCCTTCGGGTCACCTGCTGTGAGCCGTGGGGGCGGAGGAGAGGGAGAGATGTGAAGCTCTGACTGCAGCTGCGGTAGATGCACGAGGCCTTACTAGGGGCTCCTTGCGAGCGGGTGGCAGGTGCAGGAGTGTGGCAGCTGGGAGGCCCCAGCCACCATTGCTCCCAGGCCACAACTCGAGGCCACCCCACATGCCCCGCGGGTGTCAGGAGGGAGCGGGGATCAGAGCAGTCTGTCGCCCTCCATCATGAGAGCAGTGTGTCTGAAAAGCTAGGAAGGCGCCTGCACACGCAAGAGCAGACGCTCTGCGTAAATCCACCCCTGAGAGGTGGCCCTTGTCACAGCGTGCTGGCACGGGACCCCCGGGCTCGTTTCTGTGCCTGCACGCAGACCGAGGGCGGCTTGAGCGTCTGCCCTGCCCTCGCTCGGCCACGTGTCCTGAGCCTTTGCTCTTCCAGATACTTTGAAAGTACACATGGACCGGAAGCTGTCTGTCCATTTCTCACAGTGGGAGGCAGATGTGAGGACACATGAGATAGTGGGCCCGTGTCTCAGTGTCCCGTTCTTGACATTTGATGTCACTTTGGGGGAAGCTGATGAAAGGTACACAGGACTGTGTACTATTTTTGCAACTTCCTAGAAGTCTATTTCAAAATTAAAAGTTAAAAATAGCGTCGGCCACAGTCCTGGGGTGGCCCCGAAATAGGCTGCGGGGGCCCTCAAATTTTCGAAGAGCCGGGGCCTCTCCCGCACAGCATTTGTGGATCCTGGGGATAAAACTTCCTGCGGGGTCCTCTTGGTCCCCCTGCTGCCCTGCTCCCAGTGCTCCACACCCCCCCACCCCCCCACCCCCAGGCTCAGGGGCCACGTGAGTTTGTCGCGACCCCGGAAGCCTCGGCGTGACCGCGCCTCGTGCCCTGCAGACGTGCCCATCGAGAGCCTGCGCCTGCGCTTCGCCCTGCTGCAGTCCCTGAACACCACACTGGAGACCTTCTTCCTGCCCCTGGTGGAGCTGCGCCAGACACCTGTGTTCACGCACAGCATCGCCGCCCTGCTGAAAGAGGCCAAAGGTCAGTGGCCGCCGGCGCCCCCTCCCGGGAGCTCACTCTGTCCCCACGAGCGGCGCCTCCCGCCGAGAGCACTTACTTCAGTTACACCCTGAGAAAGGAAATTTTCTCAAGTTTTCAGGGGTGCCTGGCTGGCTCAGTTGGGAGAGCATGTGACTCTTGATCTCGGGGTCATGTGTTCGAGCCCCATGTTGGACTCCATTATTTAAAAACAAAACAAATCAGAAAGCTCTGATTCACTGTTCCCTATATTCCAGAGATGGTCATCATTAACAGCTGAGTACCTGTCCTTCCAGACTTTTCTGTTCACATACAAGTAGACATACGTGATTTTTTTTTTTTTTT